>JASDQU010100198.1:97001-135073 GCA_032191745.1 Picea mariana | reverse complement strand
TTAGGAAAATATCAAGGCAAGCTTCCCTTCAAATGTTTTCATAGTGGTAAGATAGGTCATTTTGCATCTAAGTGTCCCCATCAGAAAAAGGACCAGAACTCTGATGATGAAAAGAAGTACAAATTCAAGAAATATAGTAAGAAGAAAAGTTTGTGTGCAAATAATGACAATTCCTCAGAAGACATAGATAATGATTCATCATTTGAAGACAAAGTGAATGATTTTATGCTTATGGTTATGGGAGATCTTGATGATGAACACATAGGAGGTGAAATGGATGATGAAGAAGCTGTGGTGGATATGGAAGGTGAATTAATCAGTACTTTGGAAGAAATTGACAGACTCAAATGTAAGAAGAGAAAACAAAAACAATTGTTGAAGCAGTTTAAAATGAATGATGAAAAACCTGATGAAAACTTTTCTCTACTAAAAGTGGAGTTATAAGAGGAAAAGAAAATAGAAGGCATACTGAAACAACAGTTGTCAGAGAAGAAAGAGAGGTGTGAAGCCTTAGAAGAAGAGATAGTAAAAACCAGAAAAGAAATGGAGAAGTTTAAGGGATTGTATCACCAAAATCTACCAAGTATTAAAGCCTCAGAAGGATTAACCTCCATTCTAAATCAGCAAAGAAACCCAAAGTTGAAAGCTGGATTGGGGTATGAAGAAGGATCAAGTAGTGATCATCCAAGTAATACAGAACCTATCAAGTTTGTCAAATCCTCAAACATTGACAATAGCCACTCTGCAGAAACAAAGAAAGAGAATCAACCACCAAGAAGGAATGACAGAAAAAGTACCAGAACCGAATCTGTAGATCGGAGAGATTATTGGCATGAAAGAAATCGACCTCCTCAAAGAAGATAGACTTTTTCAAGGTACAAAGGTTTTTTCTATGGTTATTGTTTTTTCTGCTCTAATTTTGGTCACAAAGCTATAAACTATTCTTTAAGATTTAGATATGAATAGTCAATATATTCAACAAATAACCATCTTCCACAACAAAGATCGAGACAACCAAGCAACAAACAACCTCAGACTATAAATCATGCGATGGGTGGGAAAATGACGCAGGTTAAACATAACAATAGTTATGAGCACAACAATCGCATTATCTTCTATTTAATGAACCAAAATGTTACATTTGTCATAACTATGGACATAAAGCTGCAGATTGTTGCTTAAGGAATTACAAGCCTGATTTAATCCCCACTGCTGAAAATGTCAAGGTTTGGAAGAAGAAAGCAGATGACAAGTGTGGACTAGTGTGATCAGCCCAAAGAAAATGTAATCCCTGGTATATTGACAGTGGATGTTCCAAACATATGACTGGAGACAAAAGTAAGTTTCTAACTCTAAGTGAAAGCAAATCAGGGAATGTAACTTTTGGAAATGATGCACCAGGAAAAATAAAAGGTAAAGGAATGGTAATTTTGAGTAATGGCAAAGGGAAAGCTCAAGATGTGTTATTTGTAGAAGGTATGAAACATAATCTGCTTAGTGTCAGTCAAGTCTGTGACCGAGGATGTGAAGTCATTTTTACCTCTAAAGACTATAAAATAAAATCTATGAATTCAGGACAGCTAGTTGCAAAAGGGATAAGAACAGAAAACAATGTCTATGTGTTAAAAGAAGAAAAAGAAGAATGCCACTTAAGCAAGTATGATGAAAGTTGGTTGTGGCATAGGAGATTTGGACACCAAAATTTTGATCATACAATCAAGCTCAGAAACAATGGGGCAGTAAAATATCTTCCGAACATATCAAAGACACACGACTCTGTTTGTAAACCCTGCCAAATAGGAAAGCTTAATCGCACTCAGTTCAAATCTAAAAACTTTCCTTCAACAGAAAAACCTCTCCAGTTAGTACATATGGATTTATGTGGACCATCAATGAAAGAAGGTACAGGAAAATAAAATTATTTTATGTTGATTATTGATGATTATTCTAGACGAACATGGGTTGCCTTTTTGAAGGAAAAATTTGAAGCATTTGAAAAATTCAAAGTGTTTAAGGCTCTGACTGAGAATCAAACAGGAAAAATATTAAAGGCAGTAAGGTTTGATAGAGGAGGAGAGTTCAGTTCATGGAACTTCAAAGAGTTCTGTGATAAACATGGGATCAAAAGAAAGTACACAATTCTAAGGACTCCACAACAAAATGGAGTTGTTGAGAGGAAGAATAGATCAGTACAACAAATGGCAAGATCAATAATGAATGAAAGGAACATACCTCATACATATTGGGTAGAAGCAATTCATACAACCGTTCATATCCTTAACAAAGCTCTTCTCAGACCACACAGTGATAAGACTCCTTATGAACTATGGTTTGGAAGACCTGCTTCAATCAAAAATTTTAAAGTCTTTGGGAGTAAATGTTATATCAAGAACAACGATGAAAATATTGACAAATATGATGACAGGGTTGATGAAGGTATCTTCTTGGGTTATGCTACAAATAGTAAAGGGTACAGATGTTACAATAAGAGGCTGCATAAACTAGTTGATTGTATAGACATAAAAGTTGATGAAGAAATCTCTGTCAGAAATGTAAGCAGTGTTGAACCAAGCACAAAAGATATAGTTGAAGATGAAGATGAACAGGTCCAAGGATTAGAAAGGGAAGAATATGAATTAGATGAAGATACGAATAATCAGGCTGACACAAATTAGCAGAAAGAAGCAAAATCACCTCTCAGAATTGTTAGAAAGAATCATCCTGAAAATCAGATAATTGGAGATATAAATAAAGGAGCTCAGACAAGAAGGAAATTGATTAAAGACTTAGAAGAATCTCATGTTTTTTTTTATCTATGACTGAACCTAAAAAAAATTATGAAGCCAACCAGCATGATGATTGGATTAGAGCAATGAACGAAGAGCTTGATCAGATTGAGAAGAACAATACTTTGAAGCTTGCCCCTAGACCTGAAGATAAGAATGTAATAGCTTCCAAATGGGTGTTCAAAAATAAAATGAATGAAAAATGACAAGTTGTTAGAAATAAAGCCAGATTGGTCTGTAAAGGGTATGCACAATTTGAAGGTCAGGACTTTGATGAAAACTTTTGCACTAGTGGAAATATTGAAGGCCATCAGAATGTTCCTTGCATATTCATGCCATAAGAACTTTAAAGTGTATCAAATGGATGTTAAGTCAGCTTTTCTTAATGGAGATCTAGAGGAAGAAGTATATATGGAGCAACCTGAAGGATTCTCATTGACAGATAATCCTAATTATGTTTGCAACATGAAGAAGGCCTTATATGGACTGAAACAAGCACCACGAGCTTGGTATTATAGACTAGACAAATTTTTACAAGCCAAAGGGTTCAAGAAAGTTACTGTTCACAACAATCTCTACATTAAGTCTGAAGGTGATAATTTACTAGTTGTTTTGGTTTATGTAGATGATATTATTTTTGGTTGTACTAATGAATCATCTATCCAGTGGTTTGCTAACTCTATGCAAACAGAATTTGAGATGTCCTTGATAGGAGAACTGTCATATTTTCTTGGCTTACAAGTAAAATAGAGTTCTGCAGGAATTTTTATATCTCAAGAAAAATATTTGAAAAAGATGTTGAAGAAATTTCAGATGGAGGATTCCTCTCCTGTTAGTACACCTATGGTGGTTGGTTGCAAGCTCAGTAAAGATGATATGTCACCCGATGTTGATCAAAGGACATACCGATCAATGATAGGCAGTCTTTCGTACATCACAACATCCCATCCTGATATAATGCAAGTTGTTGGAATGGTAGGTCGTTATCAGTCAGCTCCTAAACAAAGTCACTTGGTAGCTGTCACAAGGATATTCAAATACTTGAAGGGAACGATGACTTATGGTCTGTGGTATCCCATAAATCAGAATTTTTAGTTAACTGCTTATTCAGATGCAGATTGGGCAAACTGTGTTGATGAGAGAAAAAGCACCAGTGGAGGAGCATTCTTCCTGGGTGACTCATTAGTAGCATGGCTTAGTAAAAAACAAGGATCTATTTCCTTATCAACTACAGAAGCAGAATACATTGCTGTTGCTACTTTTTGCACTCAGATTTTATGGATGATACAAAAACTTGCAGATTTGAAGGTAACTTACACTAATCCCATTCCACTTCACTGTGATAACACCAGTGCCGTCAGTCTCTCTAAGAATCTTGTACTTCATTCAAAATCTAAGCACATACCAATAAAATACCATTTTCTCAAAGAACAAGTTACAAACAGAGTTGTTCAAGTGAATTATATTCCTTCCATAAAACAAATAGCTGATATCTTTACTAAGCAGTTAGCAGCGACCCCTTTTGGATATCTTTGTCAAAAGTTGGGGGTTATAATTTCTTTCGTCTAATCTGTTCACCTGGTCATGGGGAGTACTTATTGAATATTTGTTGTATTTATAAGCTGCTCATAGTTGACGGGGGGAGTATGTACTGCAATAGCTCAGGGGGAGCGTGTCTCTTCTTTGACATTGATGTCAAAGGGGGAGAAAGTGTGGTAATTTCAAAGATGCTACAGTGGTATAATTGGATGTTATTCAAGGGGTTTCCATCAATGCCAAAGGGGAGATTGTTGGCATGTTTTCAGATAGAGGTAGAGTATGCGTATTTGTCATTGATGGCAAAGATCACGACCAACAACACAACGATGACCGCATGGCAAGATCAGAAGATAAACTCCATTTCAGGTATCAGAAGCTAAAGCATGTTTTCAGACAAAGGCAGAGTATGCGTGTTTGTCATTTATGACAAAGATCACGACCATCAGCACAACGATGATCGCATGGCAAGATCAGAAGCTAAACTTCGTTTCGGGTATCAGAAGCTAAAGCATGTTTTCAAATAGAGGCAGAGTATGCATGTTTTTCATTTATGACAAAGATCACGACCAGAAGCACAACGATGATCACATGGCAAGATCAAAATCTAAACTCATTTCGGGTATCAGAAGCTAAACTCCATTTTGGAGTTTCAGATGCCGGGAGTTGGAGGAGTCAAGAGTCGAGACTCTTTATCACAGGAGTCCCGAAGTTTTGAAATGTGAAACGCTGAAATCCCGAAACAGGCACATCGACAAAGACTCCATTTCGAAGTTTCACAGACCAGGAAATCAAAGATCAAAGGAACTTTAACCTTTGAAGTAGAAAACCCCAAAATCCTGAAACAGGCACATCAATAATGACTCCATTTCGGAGTTTCGGATACCGGGAGTTGGAAGTGTCGAAACACTTCATCACAGAAATGTCGAAACATCGAAATGTGAAACGCCGAAATACCGGACCGTTGATCTGACTCCATTTTGGAGTTTCGAATACCAGGAGTTGGAAGTATCAAAACACTTCACCATAGGAATGTCGAAATGCACAAAACACCTTTTGGTGCAGGTTTCGGATATCAAGAGTTGGAGTGTCGAAACACTTCACCACATAAATGCTGAAATGCCAAAATGAGAAAAACACCTTTTGGTGCAGGTTTCGGATACCAAGAGTTGGAGTGTCGAAACACTTCAACACAGGAATGTTGAAATGCTGAAATGCGAAATGGAAAAATAAACACAAGACCCCACAGATTTAATCCAACGGTGTTGGTTATTTGAGCATCTGATTAAGGGCTATTGTTGATATTCATGATTAATTGTTCAGTTACAATTCAGTTAGCAGAACCAAATCATGGTTCTTGGACGGTTGATGATTCAGTTGCTGAGGCATTTTTGCCCAAGAAGATTCGAGGTGTAACCAAAGAGGAAGTGTATAAAAGAAACATGTTGTGACTGTGCACGACTGATCGTGCTGAGTGAAAAATGAATTGAACTGTAGAAAGGTAAAATTACAGTATGCGCAGTGGAAATAAAACACAAAGATGAGGAACATAAGTTGAATATAACAGAATAGTGGAAGAGAGCAGAAAGTGAAAATATCAAAGATGCATATCTGTGAGAAGAAGATAAATCCAAAGTGTTCATGCTGAGACAAAGGATAAGATCAGAAAGCTGAAGAGGATGCAAGAAGGGAGACATTGATGCATACAAAGCAAAGTGGCATAGTTGAATAGTGATAAGCCTGGTAAGCAAATGAAAACTATTGAATCACTATAATAAATTCACAGAAAGCAAAGTTTTATATTTCAGGGTGGTTGGGAGGTGGTTGGGAGGTGTTAGGGAGGACTGTTGTCCTCAGAGGTTCAAGTGGGTGCTTGAACATAGGGATTTGTAGCTTCCATCTAGTTGCAGCCAGAGAAACTAGGGTGGCAGGGTGGTGCAAGGGAGAGCAAGTGTTCTCTGTTATACAGGTTGGAGCCTATGTAACTGGCAGTTGGTGCTTCCATCCAGTTGGTGCTGGAACACTTAGGGAGTTGGTGCTTCCTTCTAGTGGGTGCTAGAGAAACCAGAGAGTTGGTGCTCTCAAACAATTTGGAGCTTGTAAAACAGAGGTAGTAGCCTCACATTGAGTTGGTGCTCAATTATAGATGATGTACAGAACTTAAAAGACTACCTATCATTTCGAAGAAGAAGAGGTTTTCTCCCTTTATGGGTTTCCTCATGAAAATCTGTCTCTATGTATATCTTATGTATGCTCATTATTTATGTTGTCCATATGTTGTATAATATTGATGATCACTTGAAGAAAGATTAAGAATGTTTTAATAGACTTTAAATTGTTTAAGCACAATAACAACTGATTCACACCCCCCCCCCTCTCAGTTGTCTTAGTATTTTGAACAATTGGTATCAGAGCGGGTTCCTTTTATTTAAAGGTAGACATGTAAGCTTAAACATGATAAGTCATGAAGGGACTTCAACCAGTAAGCCTCCTCTGTTTGATGGAACAAATTTTGCCTTTTGGAAGGTTAGAATGAGAACATACCTAATGGCCTTAGGTGTTGATGTTTCGGATGTAGTAGAGACTGGATACATAAAGCCTGTTGTGCTAGCTTCGAAGGATGATAAGTTATAATTTATCTTTAATGATAAGGGAATGAATGATATCTTGAATGGACTTGTAGAAGCCAAGTTTGTAAAGATGATGCATCTTCAAACTGCCAAAGAAATGTGGGATAAACTTATTAGCAACTATGAAGGAAATGAGAAAGTAAAAGATGCCAAACCTCAAACATTTAGGTTGAAGTTTGAATAACTAAAGATGAATGAAGATGAAATAGTTAGCAAGTATTTTTTAAGAGTTGAAAAACTTGTGAATGCCATGAAGGGTCTGGGTGAGAAGTTTGAAGAATCAATTTTAGTTCAGAGGATTTTAAGATCTTTGTTTGATAAATTTAATCCAAAAGTCTCTGCAATAAAAGAACTAAATAATCTTAAAACTCTGTCCATTGATCAACTCCTAGGAACTTTAACTGCATATGAAATGAGAATCAACAAAGAAAAATCCATTACTAGAGAAACATTTTTTAAAGCAGACAAGAATACTGATTCAGATTTAGATGATATTGAGGCAAAATTTGTGAGAAGGTTAAAGAAAGGATCAGGAAAATATCAAGGCAAGCTTCCCTTCAAATGTTTTCACAGTGGTAAGATAGGTCATTTTGCATCTAAGTGTCCCCATCAGAAAAAGGACCAGAACTCTGATGATGAAAAAAAGTACAAATTCAAGAAATATAGTAAGAAGAAAATTTTGTGTGCAAATAATGACAATTCCTCAAAAGACATAGATAGTGATTCATCATGTGAAGACAAAGTGAATGATTTTATTCTTGTGGCTATGGGAGATCTTGATGATGAACACACAGGAGGTGAAATGGATGATGAAGAAGTTGTGGTGGATATGGAAGGTGAATTAATCAGTGCTTTGGAAGAAATTGACAGACTCAAATGTAAGAAAAGAAAACAAAAACAATTGTTGAAGCAGTTTAAAATGAATGGTGAAAAACCTGATGAAAACTTTTCTCTACTAAAAGTGGAGTTAGAAGAGGCAAAGAAAATAGAAGACATACCGAAACAACAGTTGTCAGAGAAGAAAGCGAGGTGTGAAACCTTAGAAGAAGAGATAGTAAAAGCCAAAAAAGAAATGGAGAAGTTTAAGGGATTGTATCACCAACATCTGCCAAGTATTAAAGCCTCAGAAGGATTAACCTCCATTCTAAATCAGCAAAGAAACCCAAAATTGAAAGCTGGATTGGAGTATGAAGAAGGATCAATTCATGATCATCCAAGTAATACAGAACCTATCAAGTTTGTCAAATCCTCAAACATTGACAACATCCACTATGCAGAAACAAAGAAATAAAATCAACCACCAAGAAGGAATGAAAGAAAAAGTACCAGAACTGAATCTGTAGATCAGAGAGATTATCGACATGAAAGAAATCAACCTCCTCAAAGAAGACAGACTTTTTCAAGGTACAAACTTTTTTTCTATGGTTATTGTTTTTTCTACTCTAATTTTGGTCACAAATCAATAAAATGTTCTTTAAGATTTAGATATGAACAATCAAGATATTCAACAAATAACCATCTTCCACAACAAAGATCGAGATAACCAAGCAACAAACAACCTCAGACTATAAATCATGTGATGGCTGGGAAAATGACGCAGGTTAAACATAACAATAGTTATGAGCATAACAATCACTATGATCTTCTATTTAGTGAACCAAAATGTTACATCTGTCATAACTATGGACATAAAGCTGCAGATTGTCGCTTAAGGAATTACAAGCCGGATTTGATTCCCACTGCTGAAAATGTCAAGGTTTGGAAGAAGAAAGCAGATGACAAGTGTGGACTAGTGTTATCAACCCAAAGACAAAATAATCCCTGGTATATTGACAGTGGATGTTCCAAACATATGATTGGAGACAAAAGTATGTTTTTAACTCTAAGTGAAAGCAAATCAGGGAATGTAACTTTTGGAAATGATGCACCAAGAAAAATAAAAGGTAAAGGAATGGTAATTTTGAGTAATGGAAAAGGGAAAGCTCAAGATGTGTTGTTTGTAGAAGGTCTGAAACATAATCTGCTTAGTGTCATTCAAGTCTATGACCGAGGATGTGAAGTCGTTTTTATCTCTAAAGACTGTAGAATAAAATCTGTGAATTCAGGACATCTAGTTGCAAAAGGAATAAGAACAGAAAACAATGTCTATGTGTTAAAAGAAAAAAAAAAAGAATGACACTTAAGAAAGTATGATGAAAGTTGGTTGTGGCATAGGAGACTTGGACACCTAAATTTTGATCATATAATCAAGCTCAGAAACAATGGGGCAGTAAAATATCTTCCGAAGATATCAAAGCCATACGAATCTGTTTGTAAACCCTGCCAGATAGAAAAGCTTACTCACACTCAGTTCAAATCTAAAAAATTTCCTTCAACAGAAAAACCTCTCCAGTTAGTACATATGGATTTATGTGGACCATCAAGGAAAGAAGGTACAGGAAAAGAAAATTATTTTATGTTGATTATTGATGATTATTCTAGACTAACATGGGTTTCCTTTTTGAAGGAAAAATATGAAGTATTTGAAAAATTCAAAGTGTTTAAGGCTCTGACTGAGAATCAAACAGGAAAAATATGAAAGCCAGTAAGGTCTGATAGAGGAGGAGAGTTCATTTCATGGAACTTCAAAGAGTTCTGTGATAAACATGGGATCAAAAGAGAGTACACAATTCCAAGGACTCCACAGCAAAATGGAGTTGTTGAGAGACAAAATAGATTAGTACAGCAAATGGCAAGATCAATGATGAATGAAAGGAACATACTTCAGACATATTGGGCAGAAGCAATTCATACAGCTGTTCATATCCTTAACAAAGTTCATCTTAGGCCACACAATGATAATATTCCTTATGATCTATGGTTTGGAAGACCTGCTTCAATCAAGCATTTTAAAGTCTTTGGGAGTAAATGTTATATCAAGAACAATGATAAAAATATTGGCAAATATGATGACAGGGTCGATGAAGGTATCTTCTTGGGTTATGCTACAAACAGTAAAGTGTACAGATGTTACAATAAGAGACTGCATAAACTGGTTGATTGTATAGACATAAAAGTTGATGAAGAAATCCCCGTCAGAAATGTAAGCAGTGTTGAACCAAGCACAAAAGATATAATTGATGATGAAGATGAACAGGTCCAAGGATCAGAAAGGGAAGAATCTGAATCAGATGAAGATACAAATACTCAAGCTGACACAAATCAGCGGAAAGAAGCAAAATCACCTCTCAAAATTGTTAGAAAGAATCATCCTGAAAATCAGATAATTGGAGATATAAATAAAGGAGTTCAGACAAGAAGGAAATTGATTAAAGACTCAGAACAATCTCATGTTGTTTTTTTTTATCTATGACTTAACCTAAAAAATTTGATGAAGCCAGCCAGCATGATGATTGGATTAGAGCAATGAATGAAGAGCTTGATCAGATTGAGAAGAAAAATACTTGGGAGCTTGTCCCTACACCTGAAGATAAGAATGTAATAGGTTCCAAATGGGTGTTCAAAAATAAAATGAATGAAAAAGAAAAAGTTGTTAGAAATAAAGCCAGATTGGTCTGTAAAGGGTATGCACAATTTGAAGGTCAGGACTTTGATGAAACTTTTGCACCAGTGGCAAGATTGGAGGCCATCAAAATGTTCATTGCATATTCATGCCATAAGAACTTTAAAGTGTATCAGATGGATATTAAGTCAAATTTTCTTAATGGAGATCTAGAGGAAGAAGTATATATGGAGCATCTTGAAGGATTCTCATTGACAGATAATCCTAATTATGTTTGCAAGATGAAGAAGGCCTTATATGGAATGAAACAAGCACCATGAGCTTGGTATTATAGAATGGACAAATTTTTACAAGACAAAGGGTTCAAGAAAGGTATTGTTGACAGCAATCTCTACATTAAGTCTGAAGGTGATAATTTACTAGTTGTTTTGGTTTATGTAGATGATATTATTTTTGGTTGTACTAATGAATCATCTATCCAGTGGTTTGCTAACTCTATGCAAACAGAGTTTGAGATGTCCTTGATAGGAGAACTGTCATATTTTCTTGGCTTACAAGTAAAACAGAGTTCTGCAGGAATTTTTATATCTCTAGAAAAATATTTGAAAGAGATGTTAAACAAATTTCAGATGGAGGATTCCTCTCCTGTTAGTACACCTATGGTGGTTGGTTTCAAGCTAAATAAAGATGATATGTCACCCGATGTTGATCAAAGGACATACCGATCAATGATAGGCAGTCTTATGTACATCACAACATCATGTCCTGATATAATGCAAGTTGTTGGAATGGTAGGTCATTATCAGTCAGCTCCTAAATAAAGTCACTTGGTAGCTATCACAAGGATATTCAAATACTTGAAGGGAACAATGACTTATGGTTTGTGGTATCCCAGAAATCAAAATTTTTAGTTAACTGCTTATTCAAATGCAGATTGGGCAAACTGTGTTGATGAGAGAAAAAACACCAGTGGAGGAGCATTCTTCCTGGGTGACTCATTAGTAGCATGGCTTAGTAAAAAGCAAGGATCTATTTCCTTATCAACTTCAGAAGCAGAGTACATTGCTGCTGCTACTTGTTGCACTTAGATTTTATGGATGATACAAACACTTGGAGATTTGAAGGTAACTTACACTGGTCCCATTCCACTTCACTGTGATAACACCAGTGCCATCAGTCTCTCTAAGAATCCTGTACTTCTTTCAAAATCTAAGCACATACCAATAAAATACTATTTTCTCAGAGAACAAGTTACAAACAGAATTGTTCAGGTGAATTATATTCCTTCCACAAAACAGATAGTTGATATCTTTACTAAGTCGTTAGCAGTGACCCCTTTTGGATATCTCCGTCAAAATTTGGGGGTTATAACTTCTTTCGTCCAATCTGTTCACCTAATCAGGGGGAGTACTTATTGAATATCTGTTGTATTTCTAAGCTACTCATAGTTGACAGGGGGAGTATGTACTGCAACAGCTCAGGGGGAGCGTGTCTCTTCTTTAAAATTGATGTCAAAGGGGGGAGAAAGTGTGGTAATTTCAAAGATGCTACAGTGGTATAATTGGATGTTATTCAAGGGGTTTCCATCAATGCCAAAGGGGGAGATTGTTGGCATGTTTTCATACAGAGGAAAAGTATGCGTGTTTGTCATTGATGGAAAATATCATGACCAACAGCACAACGATGATCGCATGGCAAGATTAGAAGCTAAACTCCATTTCAGGTATCAAAAGCTAAAGCATGTTTTCAAACAGAGGCAGAGTATGCATGTTTGTCATTTATGGCAAATATCACGATCATCAGCACAACGATGATCGCATGGCAAGATTAGAAGCTAAACTCCATTTCGGGTATCAGAAGCTAAATCATGTTTTCAGACAAAGGCAAAGTATGCGTGTTTGTCATTTATGGCAAATATCACGACCAACAGCACAACGATGATCGCATGGAAAGATCAGAAGCTAAACTTCATTTCAAGTATCAAAAGCTAAACTCCATTTTGGAGTTTCAGATACCGAGAATTAGAGGAGTCAAGAGTCGAGACTCTTCATCACAGGAGTCTCGAAGTTCGAAAATGCGAAATGACAAAATCCTGAAACAGGCACATCAACAAAGACTCCATTCGGAGTTTCGCAGACCGGGAAATCAAAGATCAAATGAACTTTAACCTTTGAAGTAGCGAACCCCGAAATCTCAAAACAGGCACATCAACAATGACTCCATTTCGGAGTTCGGATACCAGGAGTTGGAAGTGTCAAAACACTTCATCACATAAATGTCGAAATGCTGAAATGCGAAACGTCGAAATACCAGACCGTTGATCGGACTCCATTTCGGAGTTTCGGATACCGGGAGTTGGAGTGTCAAAACACTTCACCAAAGGAATGTCGAAATGAGAAAAACACCTTTTGGTGCAGGTTTCGGATACCGGGAGTTGGAGTGTTGAAACACTTCACCATAGGAATGTCTAAATGTCGGAATGTCGAAATGCGAAAAACACCTTTTGGTGCAGGTTTCGGATACCGAGAGTTGGAGTGTCGAAACACTTCACCACAGGAATGCCGAAATGCTGAAATGCCAAAATGTGAAATGGAAAAATAAATGCAAGACCCCGCAGATTTAATCCAACGGTGTTGGTTATTTGAGCATCTGATCAAAGGGCTATTGTTGATCTTCATGATTAACTATTCAATTATGATTCAATTAGCATAACTAAATCATGGTTCTTGGACGGTTGGTGATTCAGTTGCTGAGGCGTTTTTTCCCAAGAAGATTCGAGGTGTAACCAAAGAGGAAGTGTATAAAAGAAACATGTTGTGACTGTGCGCGCCTGGTCGTGCTGAGTGAAAAATGAATTGAACTATAGAAAGGTAAAATTACAGTATGCGCAGTGGAAAGAAAACACAGAGATGAGGAATTGAATTTGAATATAACAGAATAGTGGAAGAGAGCAGAAAGTGAAAATATCAAATATGCATATCTAAGAGAAGAAGATAAATCTGAAGTGTGCATGCTGAGACAGAGGATAAGATCAGAAAGATGAAGAGGATGCAAGAAGGGAGACATTGATGCAGACAGAGCAGAGTGGCATAGCTGAACAGTGATAAGCCTGGTAAGAAAATGAAAACTATTGAATCACTGTAATAAATTAACAGAAAGCAAAGTTTTATATTTCAGAGTGGTTGGGAGGTGCTAGGGAGTGTTAGAATATAGAAGATTGTGCTTGTTTTACCATTGACGATACCCTCGTCACCCAACCACTAGCCAAAGCCACCCTCCGAGCACCTTAACCTTGACTGAGAAGAGAATCTTGGTAGCAATCCAATAGCCAAAAGAGGCTAATGCACCAAGCAAGAAAATAGAAACTAAGTTGAACAAATGACCCCACCCAGAAGCTAGCGCACCACTTTCCCAGCTTTCCCAGAAACTTGCGCACCAAACTGCTACTGCCTGTGCAGATTTAGCTCTCACTGCAACTGCTGAGATGATGAATAATGAAAACTGGCGCCCTATATTTATAGTAATCTGGGCAGTTTAACTGGGGCTGACTTCTCCTTCTGGGTATCGATAAATTCATATTAAATGTATTTGTCCAGCTGACAACTTGTCTAGGGTTTCCTTCAATTCTTTGCTTCCTTTCAGAGGATTCTAGTCTCATCATAAGTCACAATAGAGGTTCATACCTCCCGAAGCTACCATAATATTAACAATCCCTCCTAGCTAGGGAGGTATGGTCTTGATCACAACAAACCATTCAACTGGTAGCACTACGAGCACCTGTCATTTTTATCCAACTGGATAATCTCCTATGAAAACTAGTACAATATCAATTAATAGAACACACCTGTGTCTATTTAGGTAGTACGCAACTACTCAAATTGTGAAACATAATCACAAATAGTGGAACAAATCCACCACAGTAGCATATCTACTGTCATATATTCTTCATAACAAAAATCTAATAACAACCTGCATAGAAACAATGTTATGATAAAAACTGAATCATCTGGGCCAATCTTTCACTCACGTCTGTGAGATATGAAAGAATGTCTGCCCTCGGTATAGAATATCAACAATGGGCTATCTGCCCCATTCTTCTCAAACAAGGAAGAGGGATTATTTCTAATTTCTGAGCCTGGACCATTTCTCACCCCGGGCCATTCTTCCTACACTAATTAAAGTGCACCCTGGACAGAATGTATAAACCCTAAGAAATGTTTGGACCATTCCTTACCCTGGGCCATTCCTCCAACACTAAACAAAGTGTAACCTGGAGAGAATGAGTCTTCCCTAAGGAATGATTGTCCCTGATTGTTGAGCTTAGACTATTCCCCACCCTGGGCCATTCCTCCGACACTAAAGAAAGTGTAACCTGGAGAGAATGTATAACCCTCGAGGAATAACTGTCCGGACCATTCCCCACCCCGGGCCATTCTTCCGACACTAAACAAAGTGTAACCTAGAGAGAATGTATAACCCTAGAGGAATGTCTATCCTGCATCAACCTCCAAAATAGACCATTCTTCAAAACTGCTCACAACTGTGAACTTCGAAAGAATGACTGCCCGGTGAGGCAGACCATTCTACTTGACCACTACTCAGAGTGACTTCCAAGAAGAATAACTGTCCTATACCACTCCCCATGTTAACCACAATGGGAAGTCGTTGTCTATGATACATCAGCAATCAGTCTGCCTCTCATGTTAAATACAATGGGAAGTCACTGTCTGTCAGAGATCTCAATCCACTTTCTGAACTAGAAAGCATCTGTCCAATCTAGACTAATTTTCAATTATAAAGATAAATAATGTTTTCAGTGCTCCCTCCTAACTGGAGAGTTATTTAAATCACAAAAATAAATGTTTTTCAAGAACATTTTTCCATACCTTCTCTAGCTTGGAGAATCTTCTCTTTCAGTTAAGGGAGTTATTTCCACGATCCCCATCTTCTCTCGGAAATATGCAAACTTGATTCTAGATACAGGTTTTGTCAAGATATTTGTTGTCTACTCATCAGTGGGGATATACTTGAGCTTTACCTCTCCTTCTTAGACTGTATCTCGAATAAATTAGTATTTGATCTCAATGTTCTTCGACCTTTCATGAAATATTGGATGTTCGGATAATCTTATGCAACTCTGATTATCACATTATATTATGGTCAATTCTGGAGTCTAATCAAATAAATCGGAGATTAACTTCCTTAGCCATATTGCTTATGTGCATGCTTCACAAGCTGCCATATACTCTGCTTTTGTTGTACTAAGTGCAACAGACTTCTGTTTCCTACTGCCCCAAGATATCATAGTGAAGCCCAAGCTTAAACACATACCTGAAGTACTCTTTCTGTCTTCTGCACTTCCTGCCCAATCAGAGTCTATGAATCCATGAAGTTGGATATCACTGGATGTGATATATATCAAGCCATAGTTTATTGTCCCATGAATATATCTTAGGACATGCTTTGCAGCTATCCAATGTTCTTGTTTAGGTTCCACCTAGAACTGACTTAATGTGTTTATAGCAAAGCAAATATCTAGTCGAGTGTTTACCAAATACATCAATGATCCAATTAGCTGTCGATATAGGGATGGATCTACTAGATCGGAATCTTGGACTTTCACTTTTCTTATATCCGCATTCATAGGAGTGTCCATGGACTTACAGTCCATCATTCCAAATTTCTAAAGGATCTTTATTGCATACTTTTCTTGTCCAAGGAATACTTCACCACACTTTTGCCATACTTCTAGTCCCAAGTAATAGTGCATGAGACCTAGATCTTTCATATCAAATTAAGAGACTAAATCCTTCTTGCACTGGATGATTAGAGATTATTCACCTGTTATGAATAGATCATCAACATATAATAGTAGAATCACAGGTGCATTGTCCATGACTTTGTAATAAAGATTTGGATCTTCATGACTCTTGGAGAAACCAAGTCTTATTAGATAGTTGTCCATTCTGGCGTACCAAGCCCTTGGATCTTTCTTGAGTCCATATAGAGATTTTTTCAATCTGCAAGCATGAGTGTCTCTGGAATGTACCTCAAATCCTTGAGGTTGTTCAATATATACTTCTTCTTCAATAGCTTCGTTGAGAAAGGCTGTCTTTACATCCCTCTGGTGTAGATTCCATCCCATGGAAGCGGCAAGAGATATGATAGCTCTGATGGAGGTATACCTTTCCACTAGAGAAAAGGTTTCATCATAGTCTTCTCCCTCCTTCTGGGAGAACCTTCTGGCCACGAATCTTACCTTATATTTATCCACGCTTTCATCTACTGCATGTTTAATCTTGTATACCCATTTTGAGGTTACCACTGATTTTCTTTAGGTCTGGGTACAATTTCCCATACTTCATTTTTCATAATGGACTGGTGTTCTTCCGCCATAGCTTCTTTCCATTGTCCCTTTTTAGCTGCTTCTTCAAATGTAATAGGTTCTTCATCTAGAATCTTTGTCATGTATGTTGCATAACTTGAGAATCTTTTCGGTCTTTTACTCTTCCTGGATGTTCCTTCTGGAACCTTGATTCTTTCTGCGTCTTGTAATGTGGCTTCAAGCCAAGCTGGTTGTTTCTTGTTCTTTGGTATATTATCTAGATCAATGTTCTCACCTAGCTCCATAGGATGATCAGGTTAATCCTTTTCGTTATTTTCACTTTCTGTGTTTTCTTCGTTTAGTTCTTCAATTTCTTCTTCTTCTATAGTTTCTTCAATAGATTTTCTGAAGGCCATCCTTTCATTGAATGTTACATCTCTGCTTACTTCTATCTTGTGTTGTTCTAGAATATATATTCTGTAGACTTTGGATGAATCACTATATCCCACGAATATCCCCTTCTTTCTTGAGGGTTCTAGTTTATTTTTTTTATCTTTGGGAATATGAGAGTAAACTTGACATCCAAATATTCTTAAGTTTTCTATGTTAAGTTTCTTACCTGAGAATACTTCTTATGGTGTCATGTCCTTCAATATATGATGAGGGCTTCTATTTTGTACATATATTTTCGTCATTGCTGCTTCTCCCCATAGAAACATGGATAGATCTTGATCATTCAATAAATCTTTTACTGTTTCTTCGATAGATCTGTTCTTTCTTTCTGCTACACCATTTTGTTGAGGATTATGAGGAATAGTCATCTCCCTCCTAATCCCTGCCAATTTGCAGAATGCAACGAACTCCTTCAAGGTGTATTCTCCTCCATTATCTATTCTTAATGTCTTGATCTTCTTGTTCGTAAGGTTTTCTATTTCTGCCTTGAATTCTTGGAACTTGTTGAAGACTTCGTCTTTTGACTTCAGTAGGTACAGCCATGTCTTTCTTGAATAGTCATCTATGAAGGTTATGTATTAGAGAGATCCTCCTAAAGATTTGACTGGCATTGGACCACAAACATTTGAGTGTATTAGATATAGGGTTTCCTTAGATCTGTTGTTGCTGCTTGGGAATGGTTTCTTGATATTCTTCCCAAGGACACATCCCTTGCAAATTCCTTCGTGTGTAGATTTCAATTCTGGTATTCTTTCAACCATATTTCTGAGGAAAGGTAATGCTTGATAATTGATATGAGTGTACCTTCTATGCCAAAGCTCATTAGGATTGACTTCGTCATGTACTAGAGCTTCTTCATTTCGTTCTAATAGTCTATACAGATTTCCTTCACGTCTTCCAATAACCCTAACATCTTCTATGCTGGAATCTTTATGCCATGATAACACTTTTCCATCCATGAAGGCTATTCTATTTCCTTTGTATTCTAAACATGATATTGATACAAGATTCTTTTCTAAACCAGGTACATATAAAACATTGCTTAAGTGAACATGATTACCTGATTCCAACTTGTCGGAGGCTTGTCCAAATCCTTCGACGGGGTAGGTGCTTTTATCTCCAAGATCCACTTTGTACGATGTCTTTCTCTCATTTATATTTGAGAGTCTAGCTTGATCTCCTGTCATGTGTCTAGAAGCTCCACTGTCGATTATCCACATATCGTCTTCAATTTTCCTTGTAAGTGCTGAGTAGTGTAAGAGACTGATTGTTTCACACATATCTTCAGTTGACTAGTAACGCATCATGCCTTGATCCAAAACTTCAACTTTGTCATTTCTATCTTCTGAGAGATTCAATAGGTGCATTGAGTTAGGGTGCATCTGAGTATCTTCTCCTTGAGCGAGATGCTCCATCGCAAGGTGTTGGATCTGAGAATTAGGGTTTTTGCAACTGCTTATGCTAGTAACCCTAGCTGCAGTGCTTTGGAAGTTTCTCCTGCTAGTAACCCTAGCGGTAGTTCCTCAATGAGCTCAATATCTAGCGGCTATGTTTACTTCCAGCGTTGTAGGTTGATTGAAGGGGTGTGGGCCCATAACCTGTTAGAATATAGAAGATTGTGCTTGTTTTACCATTGACGATACCCTCGTCACCCAACCACTAGCCGAAGCAACCCTCTGAGCACCTTGACCTTGACTAAGAAGAGAATCCTGGTAGCAATCCAATAGCCAAGAGAGGCTAATGCAACAAGAAAGAAAATAGAAACTAAGCTAAACAAATGATCCCACCCAGAAGCTAACGCATCACCTTCCCAGCTTTCCCAGAAACTTGCGCACCAACCTTTTGCCTCCTGCAACTGCCTACACAGATTTAGCTCTCACTCCAACTGCTGAGATGATGAATAATGAAAAATGGCGCCCTATATTTATAGTAATCTGGGAAGTTTAATTGGGGCTGACTTCTCCTTTTGGGTATCAATAAATTCATATTAAATGTATTTGTCTAGGGTTTCCTTCAATTCTTTGCTTCCTTCTGGAGGATTCTAGTCTCATCATAAGTCACAATAGAGGTTCATACCTCCCAAAGCTACCATAATATTAACAGGGAGGATTGTTGGTCTCAAAGGTTCAAGTGGGTGCTTAAACATAGGGAGTTGTAGCTTCCATCTGGTTGCAGCTAGAGAAACCAGGCTGGCAGGGTGGTGTAAGGGAGAACAAGTGTTCTCTGTTATACAGGTTGGAGCCTATGTAACTGGAAGTTGGTGCTTCCATCCAATTGGTGTTGGAACACTCAGGGACTTGGTGCTTCCTTCTAGTGGGTGCTAGAGAAACCAGAGAGTTGGTGCTCTCAAACAAGTTGGAGCTTGTAAAACAGAGGTAGTAGCCTCACATTGAGTTGGTGCTCAATTATAGATGATGTACAGAACTTAAAAGACTGCCTATCATTTCGAAGAAGAAGAGGTTTTCTCCATTTATGGGTTTCCTCGTGAAAATCTGTCTCTGTGTATATCTTATGTGTGATTGATGCTCATTATTTATGTTGTCCATATGTTGTATAATATTGATGATCACTTGAAGAAAGATTAAGAATGTTTTAATAGACTTAAAATTGTTTAAGCACAATAACAACTGATCACCCCCCCCCCCTCTCAGTTGTCTTAGTATTTTCAACAATTGGTATCAGAGCGGGTTCCTTTTATTTAAAGGTAGATCTGTAAGCTTAAACATGATAAGTCATGAAGGGACTTCAACCAGTAAGCCTCCTCTGTTTGATGGAACAATTTTTTCCTTTTGGAAGATTAGAATGAGAACATACCTAATGGCCTTAGGTGCTGATGTTTGGGATGTAGTAGAGACTGGATACATAAAGCCTATTGTGCTAGATTCCAAGGATGACAAGTTATAATTTAGCTTTAATGCTAAAGGGAATGAATGCTATCTTGAATGGACTTGCAGAAGCCGAGTTTGTAAAGGTGATTCATCTTCAAACTGCCAAAGAAATGTGGGATAAAATTATTAGTAGCTATGAAGGAAATGAGAAAGTAAAAGATGTCAAACTTCAAACATTTAAGCTGAAGTTTGAACAACTAAAGATGAATGAAGATGAAACAGTTAGCAATTATTTTTTAAGAGTTGAAAAACTTCTGAATGCCATGAAAGGTCTTGGTGAGAAGTTTGAAGAATCAATTTTAGTTCAAAAGATTTTAAGATCTTTGCTTGATAAATTTAATCCAAAAGTCTCTACAATAAAAGAACTAAATGATCTTAAAACTATGTCCATTGATCAACTCCTAGGAACTTTAACTGCATATGAAATGAGAATCAACAAAGATAAATCCATTACTAGAGAAGCATCTTTTAAAACATACAAGAATACTAATTCAGATTTAGATGATATTGAAGCAAAATTTGTGAGAAGGTTAAAGAAAGGATCAGAGAAATATCAAGGCAAGCTTCCCTTCAAATGTTTTAACTGTGGTAAGATAGTTCATTTTGCATCTAAGTGTCCTCGTCAGAAAAATGACCATAACTTTGATGATGAAAAGAAGTACAAATTCAAGAAATATAGTAAGAAGAAAAGTTTGTGTGCAAATAATGACAATTCCTCAAAAGACATAGATAGTGATTCATCATGTGAAGACAAAGTGAATTTTTTTATGCTTATGGCTATGAGAGATCTTGATGATGAACACACCGAAGGTGAAATGGATGATGAAGAAGATGTGGTGGATATGGAAGGTGAATTAATCAGTGCTTTGGAAGAAATTGACAGACTTAGATGTAAGAAGAGAAAACAAAAACAATTCTTGAAGCAGTTTAAAATGAATGGTGAAAAACCTGATGAAAACTTTTCTCTACTAAAAGTGGAGTTAGAAAAGGAAAAGAAAATAGAAGACATATTGAAACAACAGTTGTCAGAGAAGAAAGCAAGGTGTGAATCCTTAGAAGAAAAGATAGTAAAAACCAGAAAAGAAATGGAGAAGTTTAAGGGATTGTATCACCAAAATCTGTCAAGTATTAAAGCCTCAGAAGGATTAACCTCCATTCTAAATCAGCAAAGAAACCCAAAGTTGAAATCTGAATTGCGGTATGAAGAAGGATCAAGTAGTGATCATCCAAGTAATACAGAACCTATCAAGTTTCTCAAATCCTAAAACATTTACAATAGTCACTCTGCAGAAACAAAGAAAGAAAATCAGCCACCAAGAAGGAATGAAAGAAAAAGTACCAGAACCGAATCTGTAGATTAAAAAGATTATCGGCATGAAAGAAATCAACCTTCTCAAAGAAGACAGACTTTTTCAAGGTACAAACGTTTTTTCTATGGTTATTGTTTTTTCTGCTCTAATTTTGGTCACAAAGATATAAACTGTTCTTTAAGATTTAGATATGAACAATCAACATATTCAATGAATAACCATCTTCCACAACAAAGATCGAGACAACCAAGCAACAAACAACCTCAGATTATAAATCATGCGATAGCTGGGAAAATGATGCAGGTTAAACATAATAATAGTTATGAGCATAAAAATCACTATGATCTTCTGTTTAGTGAACCAGAATGTTACATCTGTCATAACTATGGACATAAAGCTGCAGATTGTCGCTTAAGGAATTACAAGCCAGATTTGATCCCCACTGCTGAAAATGTCAAGGTTTGGAAGAAGAAAGAAGATGACAAGTGTGTACTAGTGTTATCAGCCCAAAGACAAAAGAATCCCTGGTATATTGACAGTGGATGTTCCAAACATATGACTGGAGAAAAAAGTAAGTTTCTAACTCTAAGTGAAAGCAAATCAGGGAATGTAACTTTTGGAAATGATGCACCAGGAAAAATAAAAGGTAAAGGAATGGTAAGTTTGAGTAATGGTAAATGGAAAGATCAAGATATGTTGTTTGTAGAAGGTATGAAACATAATCTGTTTAGTATCAGTCAAGTCTGTGATTGAGGATGTGAAGTTGTTTTCACCTCTAAAGATTGTAGAATGAAATCTTTGAATTCAGGACAGCTAGTTGCAAAAGGGATAAGAACAGAAAACAATGTCTATGTGTTAAAAGAAGAAAAAGAAGAATGTCACTTAAGCAAGTATGATGAAAGTTGGTTGTGGAATAGGAGACTTGGACACCTAAATTTTGATCATATAATCAAGCTCAGAAACAATGCAGTAGTAAAAGATCTTCCGAAGATATCAAAGCCATACAACTCTGTTTGTAAACCCTGCCAGATAGAAAAGCTTACTCGCACTCAGTTCAAATCTAAAAACTTTCCTTCAACAGAAAAACCTCTCCAGTTAGTACATATGGATTTATGTGTACCATCAAGGAAAGAAGGTACAGGAAAAGAAAATTATTTTATGTTGATTATTGATGATTATTCTAAACTAACATGGGTTGCCTTTTTGAAGGAAAAATCTAAAGCATTTGAAAAATTCAAAGTGTTTAAGGATCTGACTGAGAATCAAATAGGAAAAAGATTAAAGGCAATAAGGTCTGATAGAAGAGGAGATTTCAGTTCATGGAACTTCAAAACGTTCTGTGATAAACATGAGATCAAAAGAGAGTACACAATTCCAAGGACTCCACGGAAAAATGGAGTTGTTAAGTGGCAGAATAGATTAGTACAGCAAATGGAAAAATCAATGATGAATGAAAGGAACATACCTCGGACATATTGGGTAGAAGTAATTCATACAATTGTTCATATCATTAATAAAGATCATCTTAGGACATACAATGATAAGACTCCTTATAAACTATGGTTTGGAAGGCCTGCTTCAATCAAGCATTTTAAAGTCTTTGGGAGTAAATGTTATATCAAGAACAATGATGAAAATATTGGCAAATATGATGACAAGGCTGATGAAGGTCTCTTCTTGGGTTATGCTACAAATAGTAAAGGGTATAGATGTTACAATAAGAGACTGCATAAACTGGTTGATTGTATAGACATAAAAGTTGATGAAGAAATCTCGGTCAGAAATATAAGTAGTGTTGAACCAAGCACAAAAGATATAGTTGAAGATGAAGATGTATAGGTCCAAGGATCAGAAAGGGAAAAATCTGAATCAAATGAAGATACAAATACCCAGGCTAACATAAATCAGCAGAAAGAAGCAAAATCACCTCTCAGAATTGTTAGAAAGAATCATCCTAAAAATCAGATAATTGGAGGTATAAATAAAAGGAGTTCAGACAAGAAGGAAATTGATTAAAGACTCAAAGCAATCTCATGTTATTTTTTTATCTATGACTGAACCTAAAAATTTTGATGAAGCCAGCCAGCATGATGATTGGATTAGAGCAATGAATGAAGAGCTTGATCATATTGAGAAGAACAATACTTGGGAGCTTGTCCCTAGACCTGAAGATAAGAATGTAATAGGTTCCAAATGGGTGTTCAAAAATAAAATGAATGAAAAACGACAAGTTGTTAGAAATAAAGACAAATTGGTCTGTAAAGGGTATGCACAATTTGAAGGTCAAGACTTTGATGAAACTTTTGCACCAGTGGCAAGATTGGAGGCCATCAGAATGTTCCTTGCATATTCATGCCATAATAACTTTAAAGTGTATCAGATGGATGTTAAGTCAGCTTTTCTTAATGGAGATATAAAGGAAGAAGTATATATGGAGCAACTTGAAGGATTCTCATTGACAGATAATCCTAATTACGTTTGCAAGATGAAGAAGGCCTTGTATGGACTGAAACAAGCACCATGAGCTTGGTATTGTAGACTGGACAAATTTTTACAAGACAAAGGGTTCAAGAAAGGTATTGTTGATAGCAATATCTACATTAAGTCTGAAGGTGATAATTTACTAGTTGTTTTGGTTTATGTAGATGATATTATTTTTGGTTGTACTAATGAATCATCTTTCCAGTGGTTTGCTAACTCTATGAAAACAGAGTTTGAGATGTCCTTGATAGGAGAACTATCATATTTTCTTGGCTTACAAGTAAAACAGAGTTCTGCAGGAATTTTTATATCTCGAGAAAAATATTTGAAAGAGATGTTGAAGAAATTTCAGATGGAGGATTCCTCTCCTGTTAGTACACCTATGGTGGTTGGTTTCAAGCTCAGTAAAGATGATATATCACCCGATGTTGATCAAAGGACATACCGATCAATGATAGGCAGTCTGCTGTACATCACAACATTCCGTCCTGATATAATGCAAGCTGTTGGAATGGTAGGTCGTTATCAGTCAGCTCCTAAACAAAGTCACTTGGTAGTTGTCACAAGGATATTCAAATACTTGAAGGGAACAATGACTTATGGTCTATGGTATCCTAGAAATCAGATATTTCAGTTAACTGCTTATTCAGATGCAGATTGGGCAAAACTGTGTTGATGAGAGAAAAAGTACCAGTGGAGGAGCATTCTTCTGGGGTGACTGATTAGTAGCATGGCTTAGTAAAAAGCAAGGATCTATTTCCTTATCAACACTAGAGGCAGAGTACATTGTTGTTGCTACTTGCTGCACTCAGATTTTATGGATGATACAAACACTTGCAGATTTGAAGGTAACTTACACTAATCCCATTCCACTTCATTGTGATAACACCAGTGCCATCAGTCTCTCTAAGAATTATGTACTTCATTCAAAATCTAAGCACATACCAATAAAATACCATTTTCTCAGAGAACAAGTTACAAACATAATTGTTCAAGTGAATTATATTCCTTCCACCAAAAAGATAGTTGATATCTTTACTAAGTCGTTAGCAGCAACCCCTTTTGGATATCTTCATTAAAAGTTGGGGGTTATAACTTCTTTCGTCTAATCTATTCACCTGGTCAGGGGGAGTACTTATTGAATGTCTATTGTATTTCTAAGCTGTTCATAGTTGATAGGGGGAGTATGTACTGCAACAGCTCAGGGGGAGTGTGTCTCTTCTTTGACATTGATGTCAAAAGGGGAGAAAGTGTGGTAATTTCAAAGATGCTACCATGGTATAATTGGATGTTATTCAAGGGGTTGCCATCAATGCCAAAGGGGGATATTGTTGGCATGTTTTCAGACAGAGGCAAAGTATGTGTGTTTTTCATTGATGGCAAAGATCACGACCAACAGCACAACGATGATCGCATGGCAAGATCAGAAGCTAAACTCCATTTCGGGTATCAGAAGCTAAAGCATGTTTTCAGACAGAGGCAAAGTATGTGTGTTTGTCATTTATGGAAAAGATCACGACCAACAGCACAACGATGATTGCATGGCAAGATCAGAAGCTAAACTCCATTTCGGGTATCAGAAGCTAAAACATGTTTTCAAACAGAGGCAGAGTATGTGTGTTTGTCATTTATGGTAAAGATCATGACCAGCAGCACAACGATGATCACATGGCAAGATCAGAAGCTAAAATCCATTTCGGGTATCAGAAGCTAAACTCCATTTCGGAGTTTCAGATACCGGGAGTTGGAGAATTCAAGAGTCAAGACTCTTCATCACAGGAGTCCCGAAGTTGCGAAATGCGAAACACCGAAATCCCAAAATAGGCACATCAACAAAGACTCCATTTCGGAGTTTCATAGACCAGGAAATCAAAGATCAAAGGAACTTTAACCTTTGAAGTAGAGAACCCCAAAATCCCAAAACAGGCACATAAACAATGACTCCATTTCATAGTTTCGGATACCGGGAGTGGAAGTGTCAAAACACTTCATCACAGAAATGTCAAAGTCGAAATGCGAAATGCCGAAATACTAGACCGTTGATCTGACTCCATTTCGAAGTTTCAGATACCGGGAGTTGGAAGTGTCGAAACAATTCACCACAGGAATGTCGAAATGTTGAAATGTCGAAATGCGAAAAACACCTTTTGGTGCAGGTTTTGGATACCGGGAGTTGGAGTGTCAAAACACTTCACCACGGGAATGTCGAAATGTCGGAATGCCGAAATGTGAAAAACACCTTTTGGTGTAGGTTTCAGATACCGAGAGTTGGAGTGTCGAAACACTTCACCACAGGAATGTCGAATGCCAAAATGCGAAATGCCAAAATAAATGCAAGACCCCGTGGATTTAATCCAACGGTGCTGGTTATTTGAGCATTTTATCGAAGGGATATTGTTGAACTTCATGATTAACTATTCAGTTAGGATTCAGTTAGCCGAACCGAATCATGGTTCTTGGACGGTTGGCGATTCAGTTGCTGAGGTGTTTTTGCCCAAGAAGTTTCGAGGTGTAACTGAAGAGGAAGTGTATAAAAGAAACACGTTATGACTGTGCGCGGCTGGCCGTGCTGAGTGAAAAATAAATTGAACTGTAGAAAGGTAAAATTACAGTATGCACAATGGAAAGAAAACATAGAGATGAGGAACAGAAGTTGAATATAACAGAATAGTGGAAGAGAGCAGAAAGTGAAAATATCAAAGATGCATATCTGTGAGAAGAAGATAAATCCGAAGTGTGCATGTTGAGATAGAGGATAAGATCAGAAAGTTGCAGATGATGTAAGAAGGGAGACATTGATGCAGACATAGGAGAGTGGCATAGCTGAACAGTGATAAGCCTGGTAAGAAAATGAAAACTATTGAATCACTGTAATAAATTAACAGAAAGTAAAGTTTTATATTTTAGGGTGGTTGGGAGGTGCTAGGGAGGACTATTGTCCTTAGAGGTTCAAGTGAGTGCTTGAACACAAGGAGTTGTAGCTTCCATCTGGTTGCAACCAGAGAAACCAGGGTGGCAGGGTGGTGCAAGGGAGAACAAGTGTTCTCTGTTATACAGGTTGGAGCCTGTGTAACTGGAAGTTGGTGCTTCCATCCAGTTGTTGCTGGAATACTCAAGGAGTTGGTGCTTCCTTCTAGTGGGTGCAAGATAAACCAGAGAGTTGGTGCTCTCAAACAAGTTGGAGCTTGTAAAACAGAGGTAGTAGCCTCACATTGAGTTGGTGCTCAATTATAGATGATGTACAGAACTTAAAAAATTGCCTATCATTTCAAAGAAGAAGAGGTTTTCTCCCTTTATGGGTTTCCTCGTGAAAATCTGTCTCTATGTATATCTTATGTGTGACTGATGCTCATTATTTATGTTGTCCATATGTTGTATAATATTGATGATCACTTGAAGAAAGATTAAGAATGTTTTAATAGACTTAAAATTGTTTAAGCACAAAAACAACTGATTCACCCCCCTCTCAGTTGTCTTAGTATTTTCAACATAATCATCAAACTCCTTGTTGCAATATTCACCTCCATTGTTTGATCTGAGACACTTCAACATTTTTCGTGTCTCATTCTCAACCAAAGATTTCCATTTCTTAAAAGTATAAAAAACATCAATTTTTTTTTCCAAATGCAATAAACCCAAGTTTTTCTAGTTGCATCATCAATAAAAGATGATTCCTGAGATGGTCCCCATACATATGCATGCACAAGATCTAACCTTTCACTCTTCTTTTCTTTTCTGACTATGAGAAATCTGATTCTCTTATGTTTTCCATAAACACAATGCTCACAGAAATCCAAATCAATTTGTTTAAGATTTGGAAACAAATTTATTTTGTGAAGTATATGCATCCCCTTCTCACTCGTGTGTTATAACCCTAAATTGCACCACACATTCTTACCTGGCATTAGGCCAACTCATATCCCTTCTTTACCAAAGCACTGTTGAACAACTGCTTGAAAATCCTCTTTTATTAAGGCCCATGCGCCCTACTCCATTACTGCATGCGTGTACACGCTGGCTGACCCAAAACAGCCCACGTGGACTGACAAAAGCACGAAAAAAGGAAAGTTGTCGATGGAACACAAAAGCTATGGGTGAGTTAATTGAAACTCTCGGCCATGCATGGCCGAGGGTTCATCCAAATACCTAGCTCCTTCTATCCTATAAAAGAAGGGGTAGGGGTCCCATTTGGAAGAGGAAAAATATAGCAAAGAAACTCTGCCCATTTACGTATTCCCATTGTCCCAACCCTTTAGCCTTTCCTTGTGCCAAAGGAGATTCAAAGCAAAGAAGTTGGAGGATAGTAGAAGAGGATCCCAGGATCAGGTTCACGGAGCGGTGGCTGGTCTCAACTTTTGTAAGTTGACTCATTCAAAGTAATAAAGAAAATTCTTTTCCCGTCCCAATTCATGAACTTTTTATAGTTTGATTAAGTATATGTTTAGATTTCTAACCCATTAGTATATATGTAGGATGCATGCATAGTTGTTGCTTGTTTTGGATGCAGGTCAGCTTTGGAAGGAGTATTGCGAACAAGTAATCAAGTACAATGGAGGATCGACATCAAACCCCAAGAACAAGGTAGGTTGATCTTTCCATGCATTTACTAAGAAAAAGGAATTTAAATCTAGGGATGAAGGTAGGAAGTAGTTTCTCTTCGATCATATCTGGATACAAAGTCTGAACTCTATTTGCTAGTCCGTAGGGATATTTCCCTCACAACAGAATTGGTGACCATACTGGGGAGACTCTCTAGGGTTTCTGGAATTCGATTTAGTTTTTTGGTAGTTTAAAAGCTAGTTTTTCTTGCCTATTGTTTCTTTTAATTTATGTAAGGTCTGAGCTAGCAGAGAGTCTGGTTTTCCATACAAGCTTTCTCTGATTTGCTTGACTTTGTTTGTCAAAACCCACAGAGGTACACACGGCCTGCATAAGGTTTGCACACGTGTACCCGCACCCTACTCTCTTGCCGCCCGTGTGTGAACACTAGTTGGAGAAGTAGCAGTAGCGTGTAGAGTTCAGAGAACTTCAAAGGTAGTCATCCTCTTCCCTGTCAGAATCACACATTCTCAGGGGGTTTTCTGGAATTTTGTCTGAGTCTTGTTTGCTAGCAGTCCTATCTCAGATTGTTTTTTGCTTTATCATTTTTTCCTTACGTTATTTGTTTTTCTGTTAAAAAGAGTGTTCAAGCCTTCAAGGGATCCCTGGTTATCAGTATCAGTGGTCTCTTCCTAGTTTTGGGTTCTCTGTTTTCATTTTTCTCATAGTTTAGATATACATGCAACCTGTACAAGGTCAGCCTGCGTGTACACGCCCTCTGTATCTATCCAGCGCGCGTTCGCACGCGTGTTGTTTGATTAACAGTCGCGTGCTTGTACATGATACTTTTTGTTAAGGGTAAGGCAATCATCCTTTCCCTTGATAAGAATTATTCCTCTCAGGTGTTTGAATCTCTGTGTGAGCAGTCAGTAGCTTAGGATTAATCTTACCCTTAGCCTACTTTTTCTCAGTTAAAAATAAAAGAATTTTTAAGGTTTTTAGACAATTGTGAGAGTCATTGTTCTTAGAAAAAAAATTGCTAGTGTGTGATTTTTGAGCTAATTCTTTGTGATCTGCGATTAGGCCAGAGTTGTTTTTCTTGGTTTTTGTTTGTCAGTATTTTTCCTTTATTTCTTTACTAGCATTTAAATAAAATAAAAAAAATCTCTTTTCATTTTCTTGTTTGGTTGAAAAGTGTGTTTCTGCATTATTAGACAAGGAAAAGTCGTTTATTTCATAAATTTTTGCAGTTCACTTAGATCATAAGTATCTCATAGTCAAGTGAAATTCCTTTGAGTTTGCTATCCAAAATCTTAGAAAAGTTTAAAAAAAATAAAAATTGAAAAGTTGTTGAAATTTTGCATTAAGTAAAAGTTTTGTTTCCATATTTTTTAGTTCATTCATTCCTTTCGTCTTTTTCACATCATCAGTTTCACCTTCATACCCCTGTACGTAAGACAAAGCCATAAAATTAACGCTAAATTTAAAATCTAATAGACTTTTATGTTTGTAGGGTTCACCAACTAGTTCAGGATTAGGGCCTTGGATTAGGTTGGAGAGGAAACTCTTGAAGGCCATTTGAAAAACAAACATTGGAGTCTGAGTTAGGGAGTGTCTAAGTCCAGTGTCGTGAAAGTCATCCAGGACCCCCCTCTAACACAGGGGATAAACACGAGGTCACGTGCGGAAAGGTAGCGGAGATAACCCCTCCAAAGCTGGACCAATCATAGTGGAGAACACATATAGAGGGCTTGTTTTGGGATTCCGTCATTTGCATTTTCTACGGGGCTTCGTGGGTCTCGAATCCATTCGAGGTCCTTAGTTTTCTTCCGAACCATTTTCTCTCGATACCCTTGATAGGTTTCGGGCTCGATACCCTGCTCATTGTGGTCTACCCGACTTTCGACTATACCCGCCTAGTGACTATTTGCGTGCTGGCAACCTAGTTGCCAATCTTTTTAGGTACATACACAGGTGACTGTAGGGGTATACCGCGGTACCTAGGACAGACATCGAGCCATGCTTTGCAGAGTATACCCGAAGGGTGCTTCCGTGTTCGACTTTCACTTGCACCGGTAAGTTTCTCAAGTGTTGGTTGTTGTAACTGTTCTTCCAATTAACTTAGTGTTTGCCTATATTATCTTCTAGGTATTCTTTTTTAATGTGTGTTACTTTTGAACATTTAGACGACCTTAGAGTGTCTTGGATCTTCTCACACAGTGGAGGATCCTGAGCTCCGCTGGTCACGAAGGCTTCTTGGCTTGTCGTCGGTTACACTGGAGCCACCCCCGCCACCATTAAGGCGAAAGCTAGACCAACAAGGGTCTTTTGAAGCGATCGGGTTACAAACCATTGTGCCCGACCAACCCCCGGAGGAATCAACCATTTTAGACCTTGAAGCAACCACTCTTGGTCCGGTTGACACCCCAACCACTGATTTCTTGGCACCCTTCATTGTACCAGTTCAATTTTACGAGCGCCAGATAGTGTTGCACACAGCAATGGAAACAAATGTTGTTACCCCTTCTGGGAATTATTCAATTCCCACCACGGTTGTCACCATAGGAGAGTTGTCATATCCTAACCCACCGTCATCGGTCCAAGCCACCATGGTCTTGACCGCAACTACTTCGCACAATGGTCTGATCCCGTCTTTGGCGGCGTCCACAACCCCTTTCACACCAAGTGCGACAGGCCCTCCGTTTTTATATGGGATTCCTAGTTCGAGTACAAGTCATGTACTTTCCTACTCCACTTTACAAACTTTGGGTCTGGGGGTAGGGAGCTCAGGCGCTCCTCTGCAAGGTCACATGGGAGGCACTCCTGCTCCTTTTAATGCTTTCCCTTACGGAGGAGGTCATATCCCTCCTTCGTCCCCTTCACTCAGTGGCTTGCATCAGCAATTCGTCGGGCAACCTACACACAATAGTTTATTTGGAGCAGGGATTCAAGGACCACCTTCGCATAGTATGTCGGTAGGTTCGACACCGTTTTCTTGGAACAGAATGTTTGGTAACAACACCTTCTCATCAGCCTCTTTCCCGATTGGGGGCAACCCCATTTTTGGACAGTCTACTCCTGTCTAGGGTACTATTCCTGCACAGGGAGAAAACCTAGCAGGACCTTGGAATTCAGGGCAGGGATCCGTTCCCTCATCTGGAATGTCAATCTGGGGTAATTCTTTCCACAATCAATGGAACCCCAAACAAACTACTATGCCTATCCCCACAAGACCGACATGGGTTAATCCTTCCCAAAGTCCATCGAATATAATGCATGCCCAACCATCTATGTCCTATTTGGGAAATCAGCTGATAATGTCTCCACATATGCAAAATACTTACGTTGGCCAGGGCCATGGTTTCTACCAGAATCCAGGCCAGCAGCCAAACTTTTCTTGGCAACCTAATGCCAGTCAAACTCCATGCCCCTTTTTCCTAGGTTATTAGCAACAACCCAAACTATCGTTCCTAGCGACTTTACACTTGCCATATTTGACAAGGTTGTTGAATTACCCTATTTGTCACGATCTACGTTGGCCTCCTATGCTGGCAAAGTTGCCTTTGGACATTCCAAAGTTCAAAGCCAAGCCTAATGAAGATCCAGGAGATCATGTAACTACCTTCCATCTTTGGTGCTCATCTAATTCATTGAAAGACGACTCTGTACAGTTTTGATTGTTTCAACGTACTCTCATTGGGAGTGTCGGGAAATGGTACATTGAGCTCGATCGATCTAGATACTCTTCTTTTGGCGAATTGGCGATGGCTTTCCTAAACCATTTCCAATTACCTGTGAGATACAATGCTAGCACAGATCTGCTCGCCAATTTCGAACAGACAACAGCGGACCATATCTCTGATCACATCCGAAAATGGAGACGCTGGAAGAGTTTAATCAAGGTACCAGTCCCACCAGTATTCCTGCTTAAGTGATTTCGTCAGTCTTTGGTTCCGTAGCTATCCAAAGTTGTCGCGACGTCAGGAGTTTTCTCCAAAGAAGACGCCATCACGAGGGCTCAAAAGTTTGAGCTCATCCATTCTCAGTTCGGTTTATTATACAACATCTTGCTAGATGCACCACGTTCAATATTGGATAAAACTAGACAGAGAGCTGGACTACATGTCGATAGTATTGTCGGTTCAGCACAAACAAATCTCGTTGAGCAATTGACGAAGCAGTTGCAGTAGTTATCTATACAACACATAGCGGCCAACCAAACTACTGCTTTGGCTGCTCCCCCTACCAAAATGTCGGAAGTACACACAGTGCAGTCGACTAACCCAAAGGCCACCCAGCAGCCCGAAGGGAAGAAAAAACAACGAAAGAAGGGTAAGGGGGATAAAAAACCCATTGATAATGTTGGCGGGGACAACACTGAAAAACAGAAGGCGAGGTATCCATGCAACTTGTGTGTGGAATACCACCCGACCCATCTATGTCCTCGACTTGCAGAGGCCCAAAAATTTGTCATGCAGCAACAACAGGCAGTGTTGACTAAGCCATTTCAACATGGGCAAAATCTAACTCAAACCTCTGCAAGCATGGAAGGGGGCAGCCACGAAACCTGCCCGCCTCCGAACAACCCCACATCTGCGAATGTATATATGGTTAGGGGTGATGCTTTTATATCGACTAGAGAGCACAACTATAGTAAACCAAGCGCTTCTGAGAAAGGTAAAGAAGATGACCTCCCATCTCTTCCTCTACAGATTGAGAAGATGTTGGCAGAAACAATGACATGCATTCCAAAAGGTGCATTTAAAAAAGATTATCATAACCCAAACGCAAGGGCCACCCAAAACTACTCTGTGGTGGAGGATTTATCACAAACCCCTTGTGCGATGTCTGCTTTGGAGGTCCTCCAAAGATGCCATTCTCAGAGGAAAACCTTGTTAACCGCTTTGGACTCTACTGAGACTTCTAATCCGGGTACCATCATGTTAGATGCAAACGACTTAAAACCTCGCCTACCTTATCACGTAGCATTTCAGATAGTAGTGGCTTATCCCACAAAAACCTTTACTCAGAATATCTTCTGCACGGTGGTTGATGAGGGAGCCTCGACATGCGTTATGTCATTGGCATGTTGAAAGGCCATTGGCCATCCCGTTTTGTCTCCATCACCTACTCTCCTCACTGCTTTCGACGGTCATTTGTTCCAACCACATGGCATCGTTCCTTCTTTCCTCGTGCAGTTAGGAGGGAAGACCGTGTGTGTCGAAGTAGAGGTAGTTGATGCTCCCCTTGACTATAACCTCTTGTTAGGGAGGAGTTGGATTTATGCTATGCAAGCTATGGTTGCTACAGTTTTCTGGGTCTTGTTGTTTCCACACGAGAGCCGGATAGTAACCATCGATCAATTGTCTTTCTCCAGACCCGAACCTGCTTTGGGGGAATCCACGGTACCGATGATTGATAATCCTCAACCAAGTTTCGTTAACGTAGGAGTTGGTTTGTGCCCATCTTTGATGGGTACCTTTGATTACCCGCCCCCTCATGGCGACATCAAATTTATATCCAATCACCATAAGGTTTAGATTTTTCAAGTTTCGTTGTTTCACACGACTTACTTTGAGGATCCATGGATAATTCCTTCCCCATCGGCCACGATGGATGAGATAGGGCACCCAGGCATGTCCATGCCCTTGTCTGCCACTAAAGTAGCATACTCTTTAGTCCAGCGAGCTTCAGCTAACACTGATCCAACTCCTGCACAAGAGTTAGATCCACTTCTAGAGCCTATTTGGGCTCACGGTTCTCTCGCTAACATCGATTCGTTAGACTTAGTCTTGCCTTCTGATGAAGCAGTAATCAAAGCAATGACTAGTCCAGACAAACATTGAGAAGATCTTCATCACAGATCATATTTTCTCTTAGAGTTAAACTGAATCGAAGCAGGAGAATTCACCGTGACCATGACGGGAGATCAGTCGTGTCCTATTAATTTCTTAGCTACACATGAAATTTATGTTGAGGGCAATATGGAAACTATCGCTGAAACTATACCAATCAACATCTCCCGAAACCCTGGCGTCGTGGAGAACGTCTTCGTTGAAGCGAATTTCTCCCCCGAAGAGATTCAAATCTGCCCGGATCTTTTCCAAGAATTTTGTGACGTTTTTGCCTGGTCTTATGAGGAAATGCCAGGTATCGATCCAAAAATAGTTGAACATGAAATCACAACGTATCCTGATGCCAAGCCTGTCCAACAGAATCCTTGTCCAGTTAATCCTAAGAAAGCCGCAACCATCAAGATTGAGGTAGAGAAATTGCTAAAGGCAGGTTTTAACTATCCTATCCATTTGACTCAATGGGTGTCAAATCCTGTGTCGGTCAATAAAAAACAAGGCACGATTCGTGTATGCACTAACTTCCATGATTTGAACAAGGCATGTCCCAAAGATAATTTCCCAACACCATTCATCGACCAGATCATTGATGAATGTGCTGGTTGCGAGGCATTTTCTTTCATGGACGGTTTCTCGGGATATAATCAAATCCAAATCAAACCCAAAGACCAACACAAAACGGCATTCATTTGTCCTTGGGGTACATTCGTGTATCGTAAAATTCCTTTTGGTCTTAAAAATGTTGGAGCCACCTTCCAGCAAGCCATGTCTTTTGCTTTTCATGATCTCAAGCATATAGTTGAGGCCTATCTAGATTATTTAGCATCGCGATCTAACAAGAGAACGGATCATCCCACACACCTTAGACTGATCTTCCAACACTGTCACTACTTTCGGATTCACTTGAATCCAAACAAGTGCAGCTTCTACGTAACGTCAGGACGTTTGTTAGGTTTCATCGTATCAACAATAGGGATCATGGTCGATCCTCTCAAGGTGGAGGCAATAATCCAGTTGCCCCCCCCACGCATAGTCCTTCAACTTCAGAGTCTACAAGGCAAGGCAAACTTTTTACGACGCTTCATCGCCAATTATGTCGAAATCACCAAGGGATTTATGCGCTTACTGAAGAAAGACGTTCCTTTTTACTGGGACAATGCCGCTCAGTGCTCTTTCGACACATTAAAACATGCCCTCACATTCACCCCTCTGCTACAACCACCTAACTATAACAAAGATTTCTTATTATATATGGTTGTCATAGATTCAACCATTGGCATGGTTTTAGTTCAGGAAGATGATTTGTTCTAAGAATACGTGATCTATTACCTGATCTGAGGCCTCATAGGACTGAAACTCAATTATTCTCATATCGAAAAACTTGCATTGGCAGCAGATCATGCTATTCAACGGTTCCGTCATTATGTTATGTTTTGTAAGACCACCATCATTGCTGTCGTGAATCCATTCTAGTATATGTTGACACGACGGGTAATAGGCGGAAAAATCAGTAGATGGATAGTCATCCTCTAGGAGTTTGACTTAGACTTCGTTTCAGCAAAGTCCAAAAAGTCATTGTTCTTCACAGAGCTTATTTCGAAACTTCTGGTTGAGTCAGGTGACGTTGTGCCTGAAGAATTTCCTATCTGGGGAGATATGTTTTTTATCACATCTTCAGATCCCTGGTACGGAGATATACTTATCTATCTCCAGACTTTGAAGTGTCCCACTTCTGCTTCTCGTGATGAGCGTCGGCATATACGCCATCAAGCTAAGAATTATCTCATACTCGATGATACGTTGTATCAGAGAGGTGTAAACTGCATATTACATTGATGCCTCACACATGAGGAGGCAGTTATTGTGCTCAACGATTGCCATACCAGAGCTTGTGGCGGTCATTTGTCTGGGTTGGCAACAGCCCAAAAGATTCTACGAGCAGGTTACTTCTGGCCGACACTTATCAAAGATTGTATAGAATCGATCAAGAAGTGCCATCCGTGCCAAATCTTCTCTCAGAAGATGAGGGCACATCAGGCTCCCATGTTTTCTGTCATCATAGTTGGTCCCTTCACCAAGTGGGGGATTGATTACACTACTTGCAACCCTCTTTCAACAAGGGGGCATCGCTATATCATCGTAGTTGTAGACTACTTCACTAAGTGGGTCGAAGCTATGCCAACATTTAAAGATGATGGAGAGACTGCAGCTCTCTTTTTATTCAACCAGATCATAGCAAGGTTCGACGTCCCGAGAGACATTGTTATTGACCATGGCAGTCACTTTCGGAACCAAATGATGACTGAATTAACATCAAAGCTTGGATTACGGCAAGATCATTCATCACCCTACTACCCCCTAGCCAATGGGAAGGTGGAAGCTGTAAACAAAACTCTTAAGACTATTCTACAGTGAACTATCAACTCAGTCAAGTCAAATTGGCATTTGATGTTATAATCAGCATTATGAGCTTACCGAACATCTGTTAATACTGCAACCGGTTTCTCACATTTTCAACTCGTTTACGGGATGGAGGCAGTCTTTCCCATCGAATGTCAAATCCCATCTCTAAAATTGGCAGTACAATTATTGCCAGACACTTCTCCACTTGAAGAACGGTTAGTATACCTTGAGCAGCGTCGTGATGCGGCCCTGGACAACGAGGCTCACAAACATAAGGTCAAGTGTCAGTATGATAGAACCTTTCGTCCTTGGATTTTCTCTGAAGGTGACCTTGTCCTGGTCTATGACCAATATAAGGATCCCTTGGGGGTAGGAAAATTCAAACCCATGTGGTTCGGACCTTTCATCATAAAAGAGGTTTTAAAAAAGGGCGCTTATCGTCTGGTTGATTTTGAAGGGAATGCTTTGGCGGAGCCTAGAAATGGGCTCTACCTCAAGAAGTATTACTCATAGGCAGGTCATTGTGGGTAACTTTTTGTAACATATGTATAGTCTTTGTACTCTTACTTTTTAGTTTCTTTTAATTGTTACGGACGTGTCATTGATGTTATCTTTTGTCAATTTGGCAGATGTCAAGTGATTCCGAGGTGTTTGTTGGGTATGCAGACGGTGCTAGTCGACACACTCGGAGGCTTTCCTCCACAGCTTGGGTAATCTTTACACCTTAGGGCCAATTGTTATCTTTCGAAGGTATATGCTTAGGTGACACCACGACTAATGTCATTGAGTATAGTGCAGTTATTGAGTTTCTTTGTGACTCCTTGTCATTGGATATCTCTCATCTCTGGGTCTACTTGATGCTCAACTGGTTGTGTCTCAGTTAAACAGAATATACCGGGTTCATGATCCAACCTTACACCGATGATTCCTTAGGGTACGTCTCTTAGAACGAAACTTTGATTATATTACATATTTTCATGTTCCTGGGAGATTAAATCAATTACAGATACTCTAGCTAATCAAATTTTAGATTGGCATCTTACACACATATGAAATAACATTGACATCAGCATGTAAATACATTTTTGCACACGTAATCCATAAGACACAAAAGATCAAAAAACCATATATAATATCATAAAGTAACCAGAGTACATAGATGGACGCAAGCGCCTAAAAAATAGGACTAATAACAAGTCATAGGGCTTATGTCCTCAAAAAATATATACAAGTAGTGCTCGTGGCACGTAAAAAGTCTAAATAGGTTCAGGGCCTATGGGCCCTGTTATACTGGTCCACAGCATGGGCTAAACGCCTAAATAATCGGACCCACGTCCGAGGTGCCCCCACTACATGAGGCATCATGG
>JASDQU010100198.1:84087-96901 GCA_032191745.1 Picea mariana | reverse complement strand
GCATCCTCTGTCACACATTTGACTTACACTGAGCAGATTATGTTTCAGCCCATCCACAAGTAGAACATCTTGGGCTTTTCCTTTTCCATTACTTAAGCTCACCATCCCTTTTCCTTTTATTTTCCCTGGAGCATCATTTCCAAAGGTTACAGTGCCTGATTTACTTTCACTTAGTGATAGAAACTTGCCTTTGTCTCCCGTCATGTGTTTGGAGCAACCACTGTCTATATACCAAGGTTTCGTTTTTCTTTGAGATGATAATACTAATCCACACTTGTTACTTGCCTTCTTCTTCCAAATCTTGACATTTTCAACAAGAGATTTCGAATCTAGTTCATAGTTCCTTAACCGACAGTCAATAGATTTATGTCCAAAGTTGTGACAAGTGTAGAATTCAACATCATTATTCAATAAGTCAAACTTATTGTTGCAGTGTTGCCTACTTATTGACTGTTGATTATTCCTTGCCCTCCTTAGTTGTATGTGTCCAGACTTAATTTGGCAATTTGCAGTCTGTGAAGGATTATTACCTGACTGCATCGTTCTTTGTTGTGGGAAGTATTTATTCCTTTGAAATCTTAATTGCTCATTTCTAGGTCTTAAGGAACAATTTACAGCTTTGTGACCGAAGTTAGAACAATAGAAACAATAGCCGTTGAAAAATTATTTGTACCTGGAAAATGGTTGTCTTCTTTGAACAGATTGATTTCTTTCTTGTTGATGACATCTTTTAGTAGAAAGAACATTGTTTCTTCGTTCATCAGATTCAGTCCTGGCACCTTTTCCTTTACTCATCTTGGGTGGCTGATTGTCTTCCTTTGTTTCTGCAGGTTTGTTATCGTCATTGGTTGTTCTTTTGACAAACTTGATAGGTTCTTCAATTCCTGGCTTCCCACTGCTTGATCCCTCTTCATACCCCAAACCAATTTTCATCTTGGGATTCCTTTGTTGATTCAGAATGGTGGTTAATCCTTCTGAGGCTTTGATACTTGACAGATTCTGATTATACAAGGCTTGAAATTTCTCCATTTCTTTCCTTGTTTTCACTACTTCTTGTTCTAATGATTCACATCTTGCCTTCTTTTCTGATAGTTGCTGTTTCAGAATCTCTTCGATTTTTTGCCTCTTCCAATTCTACTTTTAGTAGGACAAGGTCTTCATCAGGTTCTTTACTGTCTTTCTCGAACTGTTTTAACAACTGTCTTTTCTTTCTGTTCTTGATTCTTAGTCTGTCAATCTCTTCCAATGCATTGATCAGTTCTCCTTCCATGTCAACCACAGCTTCTTCATCATCCTCATTACTGTCTGTGCTTTGATTATCATACTTCTCTTTGGCCATAAGTGTGAATTCATTTAGTTTATCTTCAATAGATGAATCATTATCATCTTCATATGAAGGATCATCATCATTGTTTGCACAAAGACTTTTCTTCTTAAGGTTATTCTCTTTAAAGAAATTTTTGTGTTTGTATTTCTCCTCATCATCACAAGTCTGATCCTTTCCTTTGTGGGGACATTTATTTGCAAAATGACCTATCCTACCACAGTTAAAACATTTAAAGGGAAATTTTCCTTTGTATTTGCCTAATCCCTTCTTCAGTCTCTTCACAAATTTTGCTTCAATTTCATCGGGCTCAGAATCCTCATTCTTGTCTGCTTTAAATGATGTTTCTCTGGAGGTGGGTTTATCTTTAACTATTCTCATTTCATATGCAGTCAATGTTCCGAGAAGTTGGTCAAACTGCAAGGTTTTCAGATCATTAAGTTCTTCTATAGCAGAGACCTTCGGGTTGAACCTATCTGGGAGAGATCTCAAGATTTTCTGAACTAAAGAAGGTTCCCCAATTGTTTCACCAAGTGCCCTCATTGCATTTACCAATTCTTCTATTCTCAGAAAGTATTTTCCAATAGTTTCATCTTCCTTCATCTTCAACTGTTCAAACTGTATTATGTAGGTTTGAAGCTTTGCATCCTTTACCTTCTCATTACCTTCATAACTATTAATGAGTTTGTCCCACATTTCTTTGGCAGTTCCTAGATGCATAACTTTTACGAATTCTGCTTCTGCAAGCCCACTCAAGATAGCATGCATAGCCTTAGCGTTGAAGCTAAATTCTAGTTTGTCATCCTTATTAGCTAGCACAACTAGCTTTACATAACCAGTCTCTACCACATCCTAGACATCTGCACCTAAAGCCATTATGTAGGTTCTCATTCTAACTTTCCAGAAGGCAAAGTTTGTTCCATTGAACAGAGGGGCCTTATTGGTTGAATTTCCTTCATGGCTAGACATGTTTAAGCTCTAGGATCTACCCTTAGATAAAAGGGACCGGCTCTGATACCAATTGTTGGACAACTAAGAGGGGGGGGTGAATCAGTTGTTACTGAGCTTAAACAATTATGCTTCCTTTTAAAACTCTTTGCAGAAACACAGAATGATGCTCACAATAATGCAGAGAAATAAACACAGACACATTTAGCATTAGTCACATATATGAGAAACACAGAGACAAATATTTTCCGAGGAAACCCATGCAGGGTAAAAACCTATTTTGTTTTATATGATAAGTAATGGTTACATTCTTTACAGTATCATACATATGAGCATCAAATCATAATGAGGCTACAACCTCAGCTTTGCAAGCTGCAACTTGCCGAGAGCACCAACTCTCTGTTTTCTCTAGCACCAACTAGAAGGAAGCACCGACTCCCTGGTTTCTATAGCACCAACTAGAAGGAAGCACCAACTCCCTGTATTCAAGCACCCACTTGAACCTCTGAGGACAACATTCCTCCCTAGCACCTCCCAACCACCCTGAAATATAAATCTTTTCTTCTGGAACTTATTACAGTGATATAATGTTCAACAATGGCTTACCCGACTTATCATTGTTCTATTGCATGTCATTGCTCTGTCTGCCTCATTCCCTTCCTACACACATGACTTGCGCTATCTGTTCTTCTGCTTTTTATGCTCTGTGCGCCATGTCCATTCACTGCACAGATCCTCTTCTGTGCAATTCAGCTGCTGCACTCTCCTCCTTCTTCACACATGAATTACCTTCACCAACAACATTCACAGCAACCTCCAACCCCAACGGCCACCTTATCTCTTCTCTATACCGTGTATTTATAGCTTATGTGCACCTTGTGCATTCAATGTTCTCCATGCCTCTGCATGCATACTCTCCGTCGTTATCCTCCCCCTCTCGAGTGCTCTATCTGATCATCATCGTGACTCTTCAGCTTCTCTGGTGGTTCACCCCGCGTGTCCAGTATCACTGGGTGTTATGCTGAGATTCCTTAGCCTCTCTGGCAGTTGAGACTCTTTGTCTTCTCTGTGACAGTTGAGCTCACTCTCTCTGTTTCAGTTACAGACTCAATCCCATCCAGTTGTCAATCGCCTCCACGAGTCATCTTCATTCCACTGGCAAATTCCATGTGACTATTCTGCGCCTATGAAAATCACACCGAAGTCTCTTCGCATCCTCTGTTAGAAACCATAAATGGTTACTGGCAGTTTCATTGTGTCGTGCAACAGTAGCCTTCCGATCTTGTTCAAATTCACCTACACCGTTGGATTAACTCTGAAGGGTATTTTCGTTATTTACACGTTTCGCACTTTCGCTGCGAACGTATGATCTTCATCAACCCTGATCGACGGTTCATGATATTGATGAATCAAGGATCCTGATCTCATCGTGATCTCGCATCTCGCTGTTCCTTCGATGGAGATTCTCGTCACTCCTAGTCATGATAGGTGAAGCTCCGAGATGGAGCTCAGATCAACAATCCACGTTCTTGGTAATCCGATGGTCCTGATCTTCTCGCAATCTCGCATCTCGCGATTCCTATGATGGAGGTTCTCATCACTCCAAGTCACGATAGGCGAGGCTCCGAGATGGAGCTTTATGGTGCTCTGATATTTTGCCACGCGTCCTCTCGATCCAACGCTCCTTGATTAAATCGCGATATCGCATCTTCGTTGTTCCTTTGACTTTCCAGTCAGCGAGATGACGATCTTTCGCCACGTGTGATCCCCCGCGCAGATCCAACGGTCCTCCTGTGATCTGGATCCGACGGCTGTCCTTCTCTCGCTACCTCGTGACCTCGCGACTTGGAGTACCCAATGTTTGGACTCTCAACCTGCAAACTCTCGAGTTCGCGAGATCTCGATCTCTCGCCACCTGTCCCGCCAGATGGACGGCTATAAATCTCTTGCCACTTCGCCACCTCGCGTCCTCGCGACTTTGAACACCCAATACTTGGGCCTTTATCCTGCGAACCCCCGATTTCGTGAGATCTCTCTGATCTCTGCCATGCGTCCTTCCCAGATGGACGGTCCTGATCTTCTCGCCACTTCGTCGCCTCGCATCCTCGCGCCTCGCGACTTTGAACACCCAATACTTGGGCCTTTATCCTGCGAACCCCTGAGTTTGCGAGATCTCTTCAATCTCTGCCACACGTCCTTCCCAGATGGACGGTCCTATTCTTCTCACCACTTCGCTGCTTCGCGACCTCGCGCCTCGCGACCTTTAACACCAAATCCTCGGCTCTTCCACTCACGAGCTTCTGAGTTCGCTCAAATCTACCGCCTGAGATCTATCCTTCTCTTCAGCGTGCGCTCTTCTTGTTTTTATTGAGATCTGACGGCCCTCATGCTGTCGAGAATTTTGGATGGGATCCAACGATCAACGACACTTCTCCTCCAAGTTTACACATCCTTCTTACTTGGAAGAATATCGACTCTGCACTAATTCCTCCTGAGCCTACGTTGTTCATGTTTGTCCATCGATGCATATTCTGATCCTGCCATCTTCACTGTTGTACTTGTCATCAATGACAAGCATATTCTATCTGTTAAACATTTGCCAACACTCCCCTCGCTCCTCACCAGGAGGCACGGGTATCTCAGGATCTCTAGAAAAGTCTATCCTTGCATATGGGTAATCCTCGATCACATGGATCTACCATGACAGCCATGCAAAAAATTCATCATCAAAGGACTCATTGGTCCTTCCACCACCCTGTCGCAGCAGTAATACTGCCCATCTACATACAGCAGGAAAAGAGGCCTGATGTCCTCGTACCACTTCCCGAGAACTAAAGCTTGGAACTCTCTCGAAAAATAATGAACACAAAATCGTCTCGAACTCGAAGTTCCTCTGTGTCCACTGACGGAAATCTGTAAATTGCCTCTTCATACACTCCAGTAGTGTGGTACTCCAGCCAAAAATTTGTGCATTCAAGCACTAGATAGCACAGTTCATCTGTGCACGGGATGCCTGATGCAACGCTGCTGAACCAGTAATCAGTCCAATAAGAAATAATATCGCTTGCAGCGATAAGTTAGTAATCTTACTTATGGGCACCTGGGAGCTCAAACGGTTTGTCCCAGCCTCACAGTGCAGGGCTATCAGTTCCACCATGTTATGCAGCCCCGCTGGAAACATTCTGAAATTGACTAGTTCCCCTCTCCTTGAGAGGCCAGTCAAAAAGTAGATATCCTCAATGGTGGGCACCAATGATTGCCCCTCTAGCATGAAGGCCTCTGCATCAGGGTGCCAATAATCAACCAAGGAATTTAGTAGCCTCAGTTGCGCTCGCATAAACGGACACAGGAAGAACTTTAGTAAACCACACTGCATCAACGCGGCCACGGCATTCGGATCTCCCGCAACCAACTCACTAACTTCTTCGTGCTCCCTTTCCCTCCAGTGGACATACATCCTGCCAACACATCAAAGTTCAGGAGGGTGAGTGAGTGCTATTTGGTTATTTTGTCTATAAAGAGGGGGTCCACGCGTGTTGTCTAGGTGACAGTCACGTGTACACGTGGGCAGGTTTTACTCTGCCCGAGTGTACACGTGGCATGTCCAGAAACAGCGCGCATAGACCTAGGGCCAACCTTTTAAAGGTTTATGCCCACCCAAAAGATGAAATGAAAATCAAAAATAAAGAATTGAATAGCTAGATAGGGGAGTTTGTACTTACTTGGTCCAAGCGGAAGTTCGTTTCGTCCACTGTAGCTCCCGAAATCACCGTTTTTATCAAAGGGGGTCTTTTGGCTCCAGAGTCAATTTCCAAATCAGCAATGGTGATAATGAGTTGTCAGCTTCTATTTATAGACTTTTTGGCCTCTTTTTGTCACTTTTTTGGCCTCACTTATCATTTTCTTTATACCCAAAACCATTTAGAGTGATTCAGGAGTTATATGGGAGGGATTTGATCGGGTATTGGGACATTTTTTTTTTAGTTTTGAGGAAATTTTGGTGGTCCATGAAAATTTTTCCAAGAATCAACTTGAGCATATAAGTTAGGTTACTACCCCAACTTTTGTGTCTCGTTGTCTTTTTCCTCTGCCATAGGATTGATCCCATCAGGTTCTGACACGGAACCATCATATCTACTTTAGAAGTGTCACAACTTGGCGGTAGAGCTTACCAGAACATAGATGCCATAGGTAGGTCCTGGTTGCATTATGGTGTCCATGCCGTCTCTAAAACACTGTAGGCTCGGGAGTCCTTATAGTCTTTCCTAAATATGAGTTTGAACCTCATTTGCATGATTCTTCTTCGCTCTTGATCTAACCCTCAGGACTCCCAAAAAATAACGGGTCTTCTTTTAAGCCCTTTTCAGACCCTCTAAACATGAAAAGATTTTCGAGCGATCTTGTGGCCTTTCACACTCGTTAAACTGAAATTTGAAGTCACGTCTGTCCGGCGGTAGTTTACCCATTTTTTGGTCTGGACGATCAACTGTACGAACAAAGGTATACTCTATGGAACTTCAGCTCTATAGAAGAGTACTCTCAGGTATAATTTTATCCCTTTTTCAGGCCTGATGGATTAAACATACGAAGAAGGAACCCCCACGGAGTCCATAGTTAAGCTCTTTTCAGACTCCCTAAAATTGAAAAGATTGTCGAGTGACCTTATTCTTTCACACTCGTTAAAATTGGTCCAAAAGAACATTGCTGACGGAGTCCATAGTTAATCTTTTTTCAGACTCCTTAAAAATTAAAAAATGGTCGAGTGATCTTGTCTTTATCACACTCGTTAAAATGGTTTTGAATAGACGTCTTGTTGGTGCTAGTTTACCCCTTTTTCGAACTGACTTGACTACCTTCGAAAAAAGTACCCCAATGGAGTTCCTTTTATGTTTTTTCAGACTCTAAATATGAAAAACCACCGAGCTTACCTTCTCTGGGCTCGTTAAACTTACATCGAAGGGAGTTACCATTGTCTGTTTTGTTAACCGCGTTTGCATACCTTATACACCAGCCTTGTCACAGTTTCCTTCTGCGTCTTAACACCTTTGGCCCCCGGAGGATTTTTCCCGAGTATCATTCTACTAGAACATCAGTCTTGTCCTTGTGCCTTGAGATTGTATGTTTGCAACACTCGTTCCTCCTTTGTAACGTAATATTCATTTATTCTTTTTTCCACAATTATTGAAAAGAACAAAAAAAAAAAAAATCAAATATAGCCCAAAAAGCGGAAGGGAAAAGTATTTTCTCTATTTGCAGCATAATGAGTCGCCCTTGGATAAAGCACATATGTTTGTTTGTTCATCAGACTATGGGATGTACTATGACCTTAGGAATCTTTTATCGCTATATAGAGTTGTGTCCTCCACCGTTTGGTTATCCTTCCAAACATATGGAGAGTTTGCGTTGCCTCCTACTTCGTAGACTTATGATTAATGACATACTGCCTGAGTCTCATCATTTGTCGTGCTATTATCCAAGGGAAGTTTGTCACCAAGCATGAGTCGGCCCCTCTGCAATATGTCTCTTGTCCTCATACCCGGCCATCCTGAACATCCAATCAAGTCCTTGTTCGAAATCACTGAAACCTTCAGTTTGATCATCAAGATTATCAAGTCCATGATCGACAAGCCGTCGAAGACCTCTGGGTAGTGCAATTGTACACTCATATTACACTCCTACCCAAGTTTTGAAGATTTTTAAGTTGTTGCTCGAGCTCTGAAGATTTCATCTCCAGCCATCAGGTCGAATCAGCTTCTGGAAGATGAATACTCTATATGTATATCTTTATGATTTCGAGATGTAGCTCCGCTGTGTATTGTTCACAGCTACTCTTTATAGTTATTTTACATGGATCTACAATGTATTTGATTGGTAGCCATGATTCTATTTTATCCCGAGCATGGGTATGCCCGCCTCAGTGAGACATTTGTTATTTTGCAGATGGCACCTCCCAGTTCCTGATCCTTGGGCTCAATCGTTCGTCACATCAGTAAAGATTGGTAATGTATTTTGGCCATCAGATGCTCTTTTGACCTCACACATTAGGGGGCATTTGTTATAATCCTAAATTGCACCACACATGCTTACCTGGCATCAGGCCAACTCATATCCCTTCTTTACCAAAGCATTGTTGAACAACTCCTTGAAAATCCTCTTTTATTAAGGCCCACGCGTGCTATTCCATTACTGCATGTGTGTACACACTGGCTGACCCAAATCAGCCCGCGTGGACCGACAAAAGCGCGAAAAAAAGAAAGTTGCCGATGGAACACAAAAGCTATGGGTGATTTAATTGAAACTCTTGGCCATGCATGGTCGAGGGTTCATCCAAATACCTAGCTCCTTCTAGCCTATAAAAGAAGGGGTAGGGGTCCCATTTGGAAGAGGAAAAATATAGCAAAGAAACTCTGCCCATTTACATATTCCCATTGTCCCAACCCTTTAGCCTTTCCTTGTGCCAAAAGAGATTCAAAGCAAAGCAGTTGGAGGACAATAGAAGAGGAGCCCAGGATCAGGTTCACGGAGCGGTGGTCGGTCTCAACTTTTGTAAGTTGACTCATTCAAAGTAATAAAGAAAATGATTTCCTCGTCCCAGTTCATGAACTTTTTATAGTTTGATTAAGTATATGTTTGGATTTCTAACCCGTTAGTATATAAGTAGGATGTATGCGTAGTTGTTTCTTGTCTTGGATGCAGGTCAGCTTTGGAAGGAGTATTGTGAACAAGTAATCAAGTACAACGGAGGATCAACATCAAATGCCAGGAACAAGGTAGGTTGATCTTTCTATGCATTTACTAAGAAAAGAGGATTTAAATCTAGGGATGAAGGTAGGAAGTAGTTTCTCTTCGGTCATATCTGCATGCAAAGCCTGAACTCTATTTGCTAGTCCGTAGGGAGATTTCCCTCACAACAAAGTGTCCAAGCCTATGATTCCACAGTGTTGTATCCACTCATGTAGAAGCTAAAGAGATAGAAGAGTCAGTATTACCAGTACATAAATACAATGTACTTACCTTCTCTCATTTTGCTATCACCAATGATCCTTTGGTGACCTTCCACACCTTATCTGTAAATATGGATATACAACCTTCACTTGTAAACTGCCCTGTTGAAATTAGATTTTTCCTTAGATGTGGAACATGTCTTACTTCTTTCAACAACCATTGGTTTCCATTTCTTTTATTTATTTTTACCTTTCCCATTTCGACAATTTTGCATGGTGCATCATCGCCCAAATGAACCTCTCCAAAATCACCTTGAACATAATCTAGAAAATGTTTCCTATGGGGTGTGGCATGAAATGAAGCTCCTGAATCTACTACCTAAGACTCATAAATATTATCTATATAAAGAATCAAAGCATCTTGTAACACATCACCTGTTATATTTGCTTCCTGATTCTTTTCCTGGTGTTCATCTCTTTGTTTCTTTGGAGCTTTGTCGTCTTTCTTCAGATGTCCTTTCTTCCCACTATTCCAACACTCTATCTTTCCAATTCTGGATTTGTATCTTCCCTTCCTAGAATTCATGTGGTTCCCTAAGCCCTTTCCTCTATCCTTTTTTCTTCCCCTATTCTCCATGTTTAACGCATTGCCTGATGTCTCACTTATGTTTTTCCGTCGCATTTCCTCACTAAGGATAGCACCAACAACATCATCAAATTTTAAAGTGTTTGAACCAGAGACAGAGTTACTTACAACCATGACCAAGTCGTTCCATGTTTCTGGCAATGAGCACAAGATTAGAAGATCCCTGACCTCATCATCAAAGTCCAATTTTACCGAACTTAGTTGATTAGTAACCGTATTAAATTCATTTAAATGATCTGCAACAGACCCGCCTTTTGAAATATTCATATTAAATAATATCTTCATTAGAAATACCTTATTGAACGTCGAAGGTTTTTCATACATTTTATCCAATACATCCATCAGCTCCTCCATTGTCTTTTCTTTCAAAATATTTAAATCCACCGACACTGCCAGACTCAGTCGTATTGTTCATAATGTCTTTCTATCAAGAACCTCCCATTCTTCGTCCTTCATGGTCTTTGGCTTCTTTGCTATTCCACCCAATGGTAGGAATAGATCCTTCTGATATAAATAATCTTCCATATGCATCTTCCATAAATGGTAGTTTTGGCTGTTAAATTTCTCGGCCCTAAACTTTCCATCTTCCGCCATTGCTCCCACTCGAACTAGGAACCCTATTTTCCCGCGAGTTACCTTTCGCTCTAATACCAGTTGTTAGAAAAACAAGATCGCGGAGCAATAAAATAAAACGAATGCGTAAATAAAACACAGAAGATACACAATACAATAGAGACACATATATATGTGTTTCACCCAGTGTGGGCTATCCACCAAAGAAATTGCTATGTCTTTCCTTTATTATTATCCAACAAATGAAGGGATACAACCTACAACACACCCGTTGTAACTTCCTCTTCTTTCTCTCACAGTCTCCACACTCAGAATACAATATTCACAGTGTGTTATGAACATAAATATACATATATCATAGATATTCATAACATAATAATTAATAAAATGAGACGAACAAAGTTCGCTCACACAAGAATTATCCAAAATACTTGGAATATAACAAAGTAATCCATATAGGACTGTAAACAATAAATGAATAATAAGATATAAGATAAGATAGATGATTACAATTGAGAATGAGGGCATGCTTATATACCCACGTAGGGGTGCCCTTTACCAATAGTCATGTCCTTTGAGACATAACCTTTCATTATTAATAATTATTATTTATTAATTATTATGTTATGAATATCTATGATATATGTATATTTATGTTCATAACACAATGATACATAGCCACAATACATTTCCCTCATAAAAGAGGGTTTCCATCTAGAGAAAAAAACCCTAACATAACTTCTACCGTCAGATATGCGAGCTTATAATGAACGGTCCAGATTTACTATGAAATTGCAATATACATTTATAAGGCAATTTTTCTTCTGGGGGCCCGCTTACCCTCAAACCCCGCAGGAAGGGAAAGGCCCCCTTGCACTCCCCCGTGTGGAGGAGTGTACATTCTTCTGGGGTGTAAAGTCTTCATGTGGTATAAACACGACTGGAAACAAAGACCTCTGCATCAGGAAGATAATCGGACTCCACAACCAACATGTTGTTGGCTAAAAAAGATAAAAGCCTAAATATAGACCTTCCAAATGCTTCGCCCAAGGGTCCCAGAGAAAGTAATTAAGCAATTCTCTATAAGAAATGGGGACCTACAAAAAAAAATAATAGTGAATGCTTGAGGGGTTAGTTGAAGGATGGGAGGTATCATCACGAGCCAACCTATCATTATCATAGGTATTTAGTGGTATGACATTACCATCATTTGGTCACCAAGCCAGGGTAGTGGCTCTCAGTTACACAACTGAGAGAAAGGGGGTCTCACCACAAACCAACCTTCTCTTTTTTGCGAGGTATTTGTGAATGACACTGCCATTATCTGGACACCAAGCTAGGAAAATGTCCTTCAAAAAGAAAAAAATAACGAGAAAGAATGGAAAGAAGATGGGCTTGGAAAAAGTGCATCGAAAATGAAGGTGCCACAAACCCTCTACAAAGGCACCCATAAATGAGATAATGTGAGCCATTCTATGTCATGAAACTCATCGACCTATCAAGTCTAAACTCATTCCACCTCATCACCCACTACATAACCTTGAAGGGCCATCCTTGGGAGCATCCCTTACTTGAGTGTTTTGGTCTACCCAATAGGAATTTTATGACACCCCTCCCACACTTAAACTTGGTCAATTGTATAGGGATTTTGAGCATTTTTTTAATTTGATGAGGTAGTTTTGATGCACATGTTTAGGTGCCTTGCTTATTAGATGTGGTTTTCACTTTTCATGATATCTTTGACTTGAGATCTTTGGAGGGCATGCCCTTTACTTTGCAGGACCTTGCTTGAAGGCTAGTTTTGGGAGAACAAGCCTAGATTGGGCTTCCATGGGGCAAGGAGCCCACAGGTTGGATGTTGTAGGCCCGCACACCAGATCACAGAGACATGCCTTTCATATGAGAGGAAAAAATGCCACCTTTTGAGGCTTAATGTTATGCTTGAGCGGGATTGATGGTAATGTAGTTATTGCACATTGACACTTGGCATATTTTGATCGGAGGAGACATGGATTGACCCTAGCACATGATGAAGAGGATCAAGAATCCTCAAGGACCTCCATTCTCTTCTCCAATGACTTATTCAAAGCATCAAAACGTCCCCTAAAGGGGTGGCATCATCTTAATTTTAGGTTTTCTATTGTGTTAAAGTAAAAATTAAATATTATTATTTGGTTCTGTTATCGCACAATATATACTTGCTCAAATCCCAAGTCAAGTGAGGCAAGATTGGCGTAACAAGGGGGTGACCTATCACTGTAACCTTAATAGGAAACCCCTTTCAGTTTAGGAGTATATCAAGATTACCCCAAGGAAGACGTCCCTAGTGACCTAAAGGGTTGATGAAACTAAGGCAAGTATGCAAGAATACCACCGCAC
>JASDQU010100198.1:55687-84063 GCA_032191745.1 Picea mariana | reverse complement strand
CCCCTTCTCACTGATCACTCTAGTCAAAAGGTTCTTTAGGTCTTTCGGAGATGAATCAAAAGTAAAGATGAAGTGTACTTGCCCAGAACAAGACAACAAATGAAAAATATGGCAGATTTCAAGTACAAAATGATGTTAGTGCTTCATAAAACCATGAACCTTTGAAATACAAGTTGACTGATATAAAATTGCAGTGATATGAAAGTTTACAACAACAATAAGTAGTTTATAACAAATGTAATAAATATGCCTTGGAATTGCTTGAAAAGACAATGAAAAAGTAACTTTAACTAGGAAGAATGGTAATCAATTGTCACAAGCAATCTTTGCAGTGTCTAGCTAGCATTTAATGTCAGTTTTGCAGAGAACTTTTTGCAGTTAGATGGCTGTAGCAATATTTTGTAACAACAACAAGTATTAGTGCTCAGAATTGCAAGAAAGTATCATGGAAACTTAGCATTTATCAAGTAGATTGTTTGACAATTATCACAAGCAATTTCTGAGTGAGTTAGATGCAAGTTATGTAAGTGTATGTAGCAAATTAATGTAGATTAGTATGGTTGTAGCAGTTATTTGCAACAACAAGAAGTTAACTAGTGGATTAGTCTAGTTTAGAGTTAGTGGAAGTTAGCAAAAGCTTCAAGGAAGAGAGTTTGAGTGTTTGTTTGATCAATCATTCACTAAAGCAAGTGGACTAGTGCCTTTATGGGGTAATGGAGTCAATAGGTGGCAGCTTTCACTTGGAAGTAGAAACAATAATTACTATACTTGTCTAAGTGAAGAATGGATCTTAGAAGAGTTAGCACTTTAAGTCTTTCGGGATCCAAACTTTAAGGGGTTGAGCTACTAGGGAGTAGGCACTTCTAGGCCATAGCACCTTCCTCCTCCTATACTATTGAAATAAATTAATAGCAACAATAACTAGACAATGGCTTCTAAAGTGCTAGTATTTTAGGGATTTAGAAGTTTATCTAGGTCAAATCACTTTAGTAAAGTCTAGCAAATGAAGAGCAAAGAAGTAGTATCTTAAGTCCTTTACTCCTAGGGTTTGTTAAGCAAGCAATTTCATAATCTTTTACATGAATAAGAAAATGTACCATAACCATTCAAAATGAAATGAAAATTACAGATTAACTTACTTCACCAAGAATAATCAAGCAATAAAACCCTAGATTGCCAAGTAACTTTACCAAGAAATGATCCAAGTTGCAAATTTTAGCCTCCCAAGTGTGCCTCCCTATTTAAGCTAAGAACTCCCAAATAGGGCACAAATTTCAGACCACTCCTCCTTGTGTGAGGAGTTATGATGAAAAAATGAGAGTACTTTATCTCTATTTATACAATACTTTGACCTTTAATTATATTTAGGTCAAATAAAAGGTCAACCTGGCCAATTTACATCAAAATGCAATGTTTACACAAATAAAATTAATTAACATCTAAAAACATCTTCAAGGGTGATGCCATGCCCTTCTAGGGTGACGTTGAGCCCCTAAGGTGGAACGTTGGGCTCAAGATGTAGAACGTTTGGCCTCCAAAGACCCTGTATGATGCCCACACGTGCCAACCAGCTCACAACTTCCCTCAAAATGCAAACCCTGGCTTTGGATGACGTCCAGGGTCATGATGGTGACATCATGGGCTCTCAAAGGCCAACGTCCAAGTGGAAGAGAAAGATCTGCATGGATCTAGGTCTGCCAGGGTGCCTCCAAGGGCAATGCCCTTCTTTCTTCCCGGTGCGAATATCTGATGTCTTCTTACCCCTGGCTGGGGTCACAACATCCATCTATGGGATTTTAGGCCCATGAAGGTTCGAACTAATCATTCCCTCATGTGTACATGTCCACCGGGTAAGGTCCTACAGCAACAAAAAGTACGTCCTCCAGGGGTTCATAAGGCATAGGGATCATAACATGTAAATCACATCTAATAATTAAATTACCCAAACATGTGCATAAAACCCCCCTTTAACCAGGCAAATACTCAAAGACGTTATGCAAATTGACAAGTCATGTTTGGAGAAGGTATCAGGGTGTCTTATTGGGATAATCCTCCTTAAGTTTGGGGTGTTTCCTAGGTAGGAGCCAATCCAGGTCATGTAAGTGTATGAGGTGGCATGGGGTAAGTGTTTGGGCATGGGGTGCAGTGATAATAGGGAAATGTAAGTCTTACCTGTGGGTGCCTTTGTAGAGGGTGAGTTGCACCTTGTCATAGATGTCATTGTTTCATATCCCATTTATTGCCTTTTACTCTTAGCTTTATTATCTTTTGATCTTTTTCCTTTGTGATGTAAGGGAAGAGTTGAGGGACACTGTCTTGGGTTGGTGATCAGAGGTGACAACGTTATTGTTAAGCCCTAAATAGTGGCACATTACCCATTAATTGGGGCATATTACATTAGTAATGTTATTTTATTTATGTCGACTTGGGTCCATTAGCTGTAATTGTACCTCCTAGTATCCTATATATACCAAGGAGACCTTTTCATTTGGAATCATCTAGTATTTGGAAATTTATGTGGTGTATAAGGAGGTTGCCCCCTCGAAGAGGCTTATTATCTGAAATTCTATCTTTTTCAAGGCGTTGAGTACTTATTCTGAGGTTCTTTTTATGCTATTTTGATATTTGGTTCCTAACATTTATCCACACACATTTCACAGAGATGAGAAGGTTGGCTTGTGATGAGACCCATTTTCTCTTGGCTATGCCACCAAGAGCCACTACCCTGTTTTGGTGACCAGATAGATGGTAGTGTCATACTGCTACATGTCCATGGTCATAATAGGTCAGCTCGTGATGAGACCTCTTATCCACCAACTAGTACCTTGAATGTTTATTTATCTTTATAAGTTCCATTTTCTTACTGATAAGCCTTTTACTTCTTTCTTGAGAATCCCTGGGCAAAGCATCTCAAAGGTATTAAAAGGATTTTAACTCTTGCCAACTACTTTTACCCTCTGGGCCTTTAGCCCCTTCTTCCCACGAGGCAAGGTACAACCCTTCCTAGTGTGGCCAATCCCAATGCCTGAACAAAGGTAGGGGAATATGAGAGGAATAAAGATGGAAAGTGGTAAGTATGGAGGGAACGGACAATGACCTTTCAGAAACCCACCCAGTAGCAACCCATCCTAAAGGGAGATCAACTTACTAGGGAATCATGTCACCCATCCAGGTATGAACAAGTCAAAGAGCATCATTTCCAAGCAAACGTTATGAAATGAAGGAGAATTTAATGCAACATATTCAAGTGCTTCAAGAATTAAAGTGACACATACCATGATACCCGAGCTCATTACCTTATGGAGCAATACCTACTGCTACTTCAAGACCAGGTTGGTGGGATGGATATTGTTGTTGTTGATAAATGGGCACCACTGAAGAAAAGAGGGGCCCATGCTCAAGTCATATGGCTCTCGGCACTCCATGTCTAGCAACTGTGGGCCTCGAGACATGATCTCCTTAGTTATCCCTAGTGTAGGGGATAACAGGTTCAAGGAGTAAGATAAGAGTTGTTAACCCCTTATCTTATGTTTTAACCTTGTTAAGTGGATAAAATATGTTTTAAGATTTTTGTATAAATAGAGATCATGTGAATCTCATTTCTTAACATAGCTCTCTCATGTGGAGAAAGATACTTGGCTAAAATTTCCACCATACTTGGGGGTATTTTTTGGTATCTCTCTCTCTCTCTTGAAAATGATTTTGGTAATATCTCTTGGTGAATTATTGAGCTAAGGTGGTGCAAACCTCTTGGAGGCTTCTTTACTTTCTCTTGAATGGTAATTGCTTGGTGAACTAGGGTTTGATCTTGCATCTTTCTTGAATTAGTAAGGAAAATCTGCAATTGTTAGTTATTTCTTGTTTGTTCTTGATCATTGTTGGTTGAAACCCTAGGAGGAGTATGTTATATACACCCTCCATCAAGCTTCATTTTATTTGTTATGTTTACAAGCCATTTCTTGCAAGGGTTGCTAGGAGAAGTAGGAGTGTGTGCACCCTCCTAGATTTACCTTAGTTTGGATTGGGATACCCTAGGGAGTAAGAGGATTTACACCCCTAGGGTTTTTCTTGATCTAACTTATGTTTTAGAGACTCCATTCACCCAATTATTAATGGTAATAATCTGAAATTTTGCATTGGAGAAATAAATTGTTTCCCTTGGTAAACATGTTTTGGTGAGATATCAATCGTGTCCAAGTTGGAATCTTTTGTGGATGCTTTGAGGTTGCTAAAGCCTCCAGGGTGTCCTAGTTCACTTAGTATTCTTGGAGATACAACAACTTAAAAGCTACAACCATTAGGGCTGCAACAACACATCTTATTTACTTGACTTTAACTTGCATTTTGACCGTGGAAATTTATTGGTAACCCATTATTTTCATTGTGCTGCTAATTGGTAAACTTTTTGTTAGATTACTTGGTTAATTTCATGGTTAAAATTTTATGTTGTAGCAAATCATTTCTACAACCACTTGGTTGTCATAAATACACTATGAAAACTTATCATAACAACCACCTAATACCATTAAAGTTCTGCTAAAGTTTTGAGAACTTATCTACATGTCTTATGCTTTATACCTCAACTAATATTTGATGCTTTAAGTGGTTCAATCTACAGTAGTTACTTGATTTCATTGCTGATATATATTTTTGTTTATTGCTACAATTAGGGACAACAAGCTTAAATTTCTTTTCCACGTAACATATACTGCATACAATTGGTTTTTCTTGTGTCTCGGGCAGGTACAAACACTCTCAACAAGTACCCAAGGACTTGACAACCTTAAAACTCTCTCGAGACTCATTCTCAAGCATTCTTCCATTTAGTAACTTGACCTATAGGGGCTTCCATTCATACATCTCACTTTTCATCACATTTCCCCCTAGGGTCACCGAGATTCCCCCCTTGAGGTGATTCTATCATCTCTAAAGTGACAAGAATACTTGCCTAAGGTGACAGTGGGTAGGTGTTCTCAAAGTTGTCGCCATTTTGGTGGTTGGGTCGGGATTTGCCCAACCTACAACTTGTGCGATAACAGGTTTGAACCCTGCTCATATAAAAGACTTGTTGCATATGATTCGAAATGAACCATATATGTTATGGCCATATCCATTCTCTTTGAAAACGTTTAAAATCTTGGATTTGAAGCTTATGATTATATCATAGTTGTGGCTTGTTTTGTTTTTGGTTTATAACAAGTTATGGATAGCACGTGATGGGCACTTCCTCAATTCGTTGATGTGGCTACACGACCATTGGTTCTCTTGTTGGTTGTAACGTTTGGGCTACTTGAGTACCCATTGTCTCTTTGATTTGAACCATAGATGGTATGGTATCAATGAGATTTTAAAAGTTTCTTATGATTATTGGTTCAGTTTGGATCTTCATACAATTTATATCTATGATTTGGTTTGAACCCTTTGTAACTCGACAAAATAAGTAGTTCGCTGGAAATAAAAGTCATAATTCAGCGTTCATCCTATTCAATATTTAAATATTGAGGCCATCCTATTTCGATTATAATTCTAAATCTGATACCAGTTTTTGCAAACAATCTCGAATGATCATAATGTAGAGAGTTGGGTTTGCATTGAAAAGTATTGGTTGAAGTCATTATTAGTTTGGCATTCAGATAGTTTGATGCAAGGTTTGAGTCATTAAAGTTAAAAAGGGAAATACATGTGGAAAAAAAATTAAAGGTTTAATATACGAAAAGTTTATCTTTTACATAAATTGGGCATTTTCCCCACATGATTTATCACTTTCTAGGCATTATTCCCAAGTTTCTTAGATCATATTTCATTTAAATTTCATAACATTCTCCCCCCTATTTATGTGATTGATTAAAAGAGGTAAAAAAGGAGATATATGAGCAATTTGTTTTTTGGTTTTTGATTTGGAAGTATTGTATGAATAAGAAATATTTTGGGCATACTTGAATGTAGTGGAAAATGGCTCATGAATGTTCTAAAATGAACTTTACAAAAATGGAAGTGATACAGGGTATGAACAAAGTTGACTGATTGTTTATGGATAATGAACATGAAATTCTACATGCATTCCTATCATCCTATAACATTTTTCCCAAATTACAACTCCCTTGGCATTATTCCTATGTCATTTATTATTTCATTTTCATTCATTTCCCGTGTTCAAATAAATAAATGATTGTTCATATGAAGAAATTTGGTAAATGAATGTACACTTAAGAGGTTTTAAAACAACAAGTAATGAGAGAGTTGTTTGTTAGATTATGGTTTTGCTTCCCTGTTTTCTTTCATTCTCATTCCCTGTTCCTTTGCATGCTTGATTATTTTGTATTATTCAGAGCCATAGCTATGTCATTTGAAAGCAAAATTGAGTTAGATGTTTTATATATTGTCTTGTATATGTACTAATTGGAATATTGATGCATAGAGATGAGTTTTTTCAGTCGCGGAAGTAACTGCAATGGAAACAGAGGTAACAAGGGCCGAAGAGGAAGACTGTCCAATGTTTTTGGGTAGCAAGGAAGAAACACAAGGATGAGATTATCAATATACTTTGATGTCAACTCTGAAGAGTTCAATCAACTGGTGCAAACTGGCTACTTGAACCTTTTTAGACATCCTACCTTGCCACCACCCCAAGCTCCTATTGATCCACCTCTACAACCTCACCCGAATATTGTTGATTTTCCCGAACCACCTATGTAGCCAGCGAATAATTGCTAGAAGAACATTCCCGCAAATCCTCCTAGCATAGTTTGATGGCCTAATAACTTGTTTCCACCGCCACCTCCTATGCAGTATATGTCTCATGTTGCATATGTTACTTCTATTGCCCATTATGTCCAAGGTCCTAGAAACTATAAAGTGTTTCCCGTAGAACCTCAAATGGATAGAGAAAAACAACATGCAAATTCCCCAAACTTTGAGTCATCTGAATCCCCATTAATGCAATCAAAGCAACCTTCAGCTCAAGCTGAAAGTAATAAAAGAAAAATTATTTTTAATGATATGCACCCTAAGATTGAGAAAGTGGAAGAAATTAAATCTATTGATCAAGACTTACTTAAGCATAGAGATGCTCTTTCAAAGGGAAGTAAACAAAGGAAGACAAAATAAATAAATAGAATATTATTTCAGATCTATTTAGGTTTGTAAGATAACATTTCTACATTGACATTTGATGCATTTTTCAAGACAACAATCACATGATATTATTTTTGAAAACTTATATGTCACTATGATATATATATTTTTGGGAGGTACAAGTGTTTGATGATGTGGCATGATTATATTGTTAATGGTTTATGCCATTATTATAGTTCTTTGCATTTCAATAGATAAGAGAAACATAAAAACAAGATCACTGAGAAATACACATTCACAAGAGACACAACATTTATCCTGGGAAACCCTCTAGGGGAAGAAAACCCAACAAAAACTTCCTTATCATAAGTTGTCAATACAATGTCAAGAGATAACTCAAACCAATACAGATAGTCCTCTCCAAAAGATGCACCACTCTTCTCCCTCTCTTCAACTGGTAAGTTGCAGCTTGCCTCTTAGAAAATGAGCAAGTGTGTTGTGTGATAAAGTGAGGCACTAGCCTCTCTATATATACAAGTCTAGCACGTGTGAAGAGTCTTCACTGGCAGAGCCGACCTCTTACTCTAGGTGGGTAAACCCACCTTTATTATATTTTTGGGTCTCAATAATAAATGATGGGGCCGACTTCTTATTCTGCCTATTACAATTGTTTGTTGACCAATCCGCAAAAGGGGATTTGGTCCTAATACAATTACCGATATGATTAATCCACAATGGGGATCAATCTTATAAATAATATATCAATAATAATAAGAATACTCTTTGCAGCTACATTATTTCAACACTCCCCCTTAACAAGAAGGGTATTCTTCAACAGCATCAGGCGAGAGAGATATGCATCATCAGTGGCATTAGGAGGACAGTATCGTCAATATCATCTTGGAACATTGGTTGGCATATTTACGAGTCATCAAAAGTTTTCTTCATCGGCAGCATCGTCACTCTCGAAAGAATGTCATCATCATCTGCATCAATATGTATCAGTAAAAATGATACCTCATCACAGCACTAGGCTGGCACATCACAGTACTACACTGGCTCAATGTCACAGCTATTAAGCCGGTAGCTCAGTGTCAGTCACATCTTGTTTTACGTCTAACAACTAGGTCAAAAGCAAAGTATACATCATCTTGCTTTACGTCTAACAACTGGATCAAAAGCAAGGAATCATCTTACTTTACGTCTAACAACTGGGTCAAAAGCAAGGAACATATCAACATCTTGTTTTACGTCTAACAATGAGGTCAGAAGCAAGGAATCATCTTGTTTTACGTCTAACAACTAGGTCAGAAGCAAGGAACACATCATCATCTTGCTTTAGGTCAGAAGCAAGGAACACATCATCATCTTGCTTTACATCTAACAACAAAGTCAGAAGCAAGGAATCATCTTGCTTTACCTCTAAAAACTATGTCAGAAGCAAGGAACACATCAACATCTTTCTTTACGTCTAACAACGAGGTCAGAAGCAAGGAATCATCTTGCTTTACGTCTAACAACTAGGTCAGAAGCAAGGAATCACACATCATCTTGCTTTACGTCTAACAACGAGGTCAAAAGCAAGGAATCATCTTGCTTTACATCTAACAACAAGGTCAAAAGCAAGGAATCACACATCATCTTGTTTTACGTCTATCAGTGAGGTCAGAAGCAAGGAAACATCTTGCTTTACGTCTAACAGCGAGGTCAGAAGCAAGGAATCACACATCATCTTGCTTTACGTCTAACATCGAGGTCAGAAGCAAGGAATCATATATACTCCCCCTTTCAGGGAGGGTCCTTTCGAACTATATCAAGCTTATCTCGAAAGTGTTCAAACTTTACACGAGATAGAGGTTTAGTCAACACATCAGCAACCTGTTCATCCGTGCTAATATACAGGAGCTTCAAGGCTCCTCTCTGCACCATGTCACGGATGTAATGATAGAGAATATCTATGTGCTTTGACCTATCATGGAATATAGGATTCTTTGTCATCTTTATGCAGCTCTAGTTGTCACATAGGATCGTGGTTGCTTCCATCTCTAGGTCAAATAGATCGGTCAACAACTTTCGAAGCCATATAATTTCGCAGCTAGCAGAACATGCGGCAATGTACTCTTCTTCCGTTGCGCTGAAAGCAATACTGGATTGCTTCCTACTCTGCCACGAGATCATGGTTGATCCCAAACTGAAACAGCATCCAGAAGTGTTTTTTCTGTCAGCAACGCTTCCTGCCCAATCTGCATCAGTGTATCCACTCAATGTGAATTTATGATCTCCATCATAGTTGAGACCACAATCTATTGTACCTTTAAGGTACCTCATCACATGTTTTGCAACCACTAGGTGAACACGTCTGGGCTCTACCAGAAACTGACTCAAGGTGTTCACTGCAAAACAAATGTTTGGTCTGGTGTTCGTCAGGTACATCAGTGATCCAATAATCTGTCTATACAGTGTGGCATCTATCAAGTCTGACGAAGTATCGACCAACAGCTTTAGCTTCGTTTCCATGGGTGTATTCATGGACTTACATTCTAGCATGTCGAATCTCTTTAAGATTTCGACTGTGTACTTCCCTTGGTTAAGGAAGATCCTTTCTAGACTCTGCCATACCTCAAGGCCTAAGAAGTAATGCATTAGGCCAAGGTCTTTCATTTCAAATTCTGCGGCAAGTCTCTTTTTACATTCAGTGATGAGCTTTTCTTCTCTAGTTAAGAATAAGTCATCCACATACAGTAGTAGAATCACTGGTTCATTATCCATAATTTTGAAGTAGAGATTTGAGTCTGCTTTACTCTTGGTAAAGCCTAAGCTCGTCAAGAAACTGTCTATATGGCCATACCAAGCTCTAGGAGCTTGCTTCAAACCATATAAGGCTTTCTTCAATCTGCAAACATGAGACTTCATGTCTTCAACCTCAAATCCTTGGGGTTGCTCTATATACACTTCCTCTTTGATAACACCATTCAAGAACGTTGTCTTCACGTCCATCTGGTGCAGCTCCCATTTCATCTTCACTGCAAGAGCTATGATGGTTCTAATTGAAGTGTATCTAGCTACAGGAGCGAATGTCTTTTCATAGACAATGCCTTCTTTCTGGGAAAAGCCATGAGCGACAAATCTTGCTTTATATTTCTCAATACTTCCATCAACATGTTTTATTTTGAAGAGCCATCTTGATGATACCACATCCTTACTTTTTGGTCTGGGAACTATTTCCCATACATCATTCTTTATTATGGATTGGTATTCCTCTGTCATGGCATCTGCCTATTCCTTCTTTTGAATGGCTTCTTCAAATCAGGTAGGCTCTTCATCTAGTGGATTACACATCAAAGCCATGTAACTGGAGAATGGATTTGGTCTTTTTACCTGTCTTGTGGTTCCTTCTGGAACACCATACTTCTCTCCATCTTGAATGAGCTCTCTTGCCCAAGCAGGCTTTCTTTTATGGAGAAATTCATTTGAGGAGGTTCTTAAACTTCTGATATATCATGATCTTTAGGAGTCTCCTCATCAGGGGAAGTTACGACTTCCCTTACTGGTTCTGCAGCTCTGGGAACTTCCCTCACGGATTCTGCAATCCTGGGATTTACAGGTTCCTCTTCATATACTTCTTCAAGCTGGCATCTTCTTGATTTCTTAAGTGTTTCTTCTTCATCAAAGGTCACGTCCCTACTGATTTCAATATGGTGATGACCAGGTATGTAGATTCTGAAGGCTTTGGAGACCTCACAGTATCCCACAAATATTCTCTTTTTCCGGAGGGTTCCAACTTGTTTCTTTTCTCTTTGGGTATATGAATAAACACTGGACAGCCAAATATTTTGAGATGGCTTACCTCTGGCTTCTTTCCAGTGAACATCTCTTCCGAGGTCTTGAACCCAAGTGCACTATGGGATAATCGGTGATGCACATAAACAGTTGCCATTGCTGCTTCTGCCCATAAGCACATAGGAAGATCTTGATCATGAATCATGGTCTTTACAGCTTCCATAATTGCTCTGTTCTTCCTTTCAGCTACACCGTTTTGTTGAGGATTATAGAGAGTAGTGAGTTCCCTCTTAATCCCAACATCTCTGCAGAAGTTCACGAACTCTTTTGAGGTATATTCTCCTCCATTATCTGACCTGAGTATCTTAATCTTTCTTTCAAAAAGATTCTCTATCAAGGCTTTGAATTCCTTGAATTCACTGAATACTTCATCTTTAGATTTCAAGAAATATATCCAGGTCTTACGAGAATAGTCATCAATCAATGATACATAGTATACATACCCACTAATGGAGGATGATGGCATTGGGCCACACACGTCTGAATGAATGAGTTTCAATACTCCTACTTTGCTATCCCTTTTTGGAAAAGGGTTCTTGATATTCTTCCCTTGCACACATCCATTGCATATGCCTTCTTGATCAACCTTGAGTTTTGGTAAACCTGTGACAACTTTGCATATGTATGGTAGCGCCTTGTAGTTGATGTGGGTTAATCTTCTATGCCAAAGTTCGCATGAGTTTTCGATGGCATGGGTCATGGCAGTTTCTGAGTGACCCTTCAGCTTATATAAGCCATTTTCTTCATTTCCGATGATGATTGATTCATTTATGGTTTCTCCCTTAGCCCACATAAGAACTTCTCCATCTATGAAGGCAACTCTATAGCCTTTCTTATCTAAAGCTGATATGGAAAGTAGGTTCTTCTTTAAGCCCGATACATAGAGTACGTCCTTCATTGTTATTGAGTTTTCTGAATCTAGCTTGTAGTTAGATTCTCCCATTCCCTTGATGGGATATTGGTAATCATCTCCAAGTGTCACTTTCTGAGAAAACTTCTTTTCTGAAATATAAGAGAGTGTACTTTTCTTACCCATCATGTGTTTTGATGCACCGTTATCAATGAACCATGTGTCCTCTCCAGGGGATACAGATCCTGAGAGGGCTGAGATCAAGACATGGTCTTTAATCTTCATAGGTGTTTCTTCATCTTCGACTATGTGGGCATGTTGCCTCTTGTGTTTCCTCTTGTATTCTTCTCTTCTGACTGGACAAGAATTCGCCTTGTGTCCCATCTTATCACAATGATAGCATTATATGGATGAGAGATCTCTTCCCTTGCGTTGTCCTTTCTTCTGAAAACTTCTTGGATGAGATTCTTTGTTGTTGAATTTATTTGATGGTTGAGGCTCTCTATGAGTTTCCCTTTTGAAGTAGGGTTTCTTCCTTCCTCCTTTTGTATGAGTAGCTAGGGCTTGATCATCATCCCTTGCTAGTAGTGCTTCACGGTTAGCTACCCTTGTCTCTTCTTGGATGCATTCTTCCCATAGGCTTTCAAACTGTAGTTTTTCCTTTCTGGCACATATCGTCTGGATGAAAGCATTCCAAGGTCTTGTGAGACCATTTAGGGCCATCATTACGAATTCGTCTTCGTCTATGGTGTCTCCAATTGCTTTTAACTGTTTTTTAATTTCTGAGATTCGAGAGAAATATTCTTGAATCATTTCTCCTTTTTGCATCTTGGTATTCTTCAATTGCGATCTTAGGTTCATCTTTCGGTTGATGTTCTTTCCTTCGTATAGTTTGCTTAGAGAGTCAAACATCTCTTTCGGATTTTTCTTGGATGATACATACAGGATCAAGTGGTCTTTGATTGAATCTGCAATGATTCTTTGAGCCATAATTGAGTCCTTCTGATGCTTTGCTTTCTCTACGACATCTTCAAGTTTTGCCACTTCTTCTTTGATGAATTTTGCTAGGTCATTCTCTGCAAGGATCAGACCGATCCTACACTTCCAGGCACGGAAGTTGTCTATGCCTTCTAGTTTCTCAACAAGCTTTGTGCTTACAAACATCTTGTACTTGAGGCTATGAAAAATGACCAAAAATGAAAATGCTTAAAATCAAATTTTGACCTTACCAGGAGGTGCGCTTAGCTGAGGCGAGTAGCCTGGTGTACTTGGATCTAAGAAAATCCAATTTTTGCCCCTTCAAATCTGATCTGCGGATTTCTGGACTGGTGCTTCTGGTACTTCTGGTATTTCTGATACTTCTAGTACTTCTGGTACTTTTGTGAAACTAGGGTTTCACTTTCCGGGAGATCCAGCCACTGAAAAAGTGCGCTCTAAGTGTCAAAATGATCATTGGGGGAGGGCGCAACTTTCTAGGTAGTTTTGGAGCTGAAAAGCTTCACTTTTGAAAAACCCTAATTTGCAGGTACTGCAACAGTGACGTTTTTCTCTTGCGAAATATGCTTCCTTCAAGTTGGCTCTGATACCATGTTAATGTTTTATGCCATTATTATAGTTCTTTGCATTTCAATAGATAAGAGCAACATAAGAACAAGATCACTGAAAAATACACATTCACAAGATACAACAATTATCATGGGAAGCCCTCTAGGGGAAGAAAACCCAGCAAAAACTTCCTTATCATAAGTTGCCAATACAATGTCAAGAGATAACTCAAACCAATATAGATAGTCCTCTCCAAAAGATGCGCCACTCTTCTCCCTCTCTTCAACTGATAAGTTGCAGCTTGCCTCTTAGAAAATGAACAAGTGTGTTGTGTGATAAAGTGAGGCGCTAGCCTCTCTATATATACAAGTCTGGCACGTGTGAAGGGTCTTCACTGGCGAGACCGACCTCTTACTCTAGGTGGGTAAACCCACCTTTATTATATTTTTGGATCTCAATAATAACTGTTGGGGCCGACTTCTTATTCTATCTATTACAATTGTCTGTTGACCAATCCGCAAAAGGGAATTTGGTCCTAATACAATTACCGACATGATTAATCCACAATGGGGATTAATCTTATAAATAATATATCAATAATAATAAGAATACTCTTTGCAGTTACATTATTTCAACATATATTAGTTATTTTTTGGTGTATTTTATGATGATATAATCTCTTTTGTTAATTTTTTTAGTTACATATTGTTTTGTACTTTTTTATATTTATATGGTATGAAACAAATGTCCTCGATAATCCTTTTGAGATTTGCACAAGTTTAAGACATACGTCAAGCATACTAAACAAACATTTCAATGATGGTTGCTCTCTTTGTAGCACATTGATCTCCATTTTTTATCTATTTATTACTTTATTAATTATTTTATTTGTTTACTTTAAACATTTTTATTTACTAGTTTCTAATTTATCTTGATCCAACAAGTTTGACCTCCCTAGCGGAGAATATTGAAATCAGATTCCTTTAAAAAGGAGCCACGAGTAAAAAATATATACATTCTATCAAAATCATCCAAAGTTTGACCCTAACCCCAACCGTAAGCACAAATACAAATATACAACAAGAACAAACACAATCATTAGATAGAGTTTAGTCTTAGTGGATGCAATCACAACACCTTACTTTCACCAACCCAAAGAATCACCACTAACACCATCGACTCTCATATTAAATATTTAAAAAATATTAAAGATATCACAATTATTTTATTATGTATTTTTCAAACATTCCTTTCATTATAAACACCTCTTCCCTACCATTTGCAACATAGGCTCTATATATATTTTCATGTTATCCACCATTTGCAACATATGATCTATATATTTTCATGTTATTGATGGGTGAAGTGTTATACCCCAAACATTTGCAATATCTTTTCATGCTACACATATGCTCTATATATTTTCATGTTACCTACAATTTGCAACATATGCTCTATATCTTTTCATGTTATTGATGGGTAGTGTGTTATACCCCAAACATTTGCGGTATCTTTTCATGTTACTGATGGGTGAAGTGTTATACCCCAAACATTAAGCATAAAAGTATCTCATAGAATTTTAAGAAAAAAATATCATTAAAAGTAGACAAAACTGGTTAAAATATTTTAATATTTAAAAAAACTAAAATATAATATGTTGATAAATATTCAAGCTTCAATGATTCTTGAAATTTCAAATTTCTCATTAGTTAGTAGGTTTATATAAAAATAGTACTCGCACCCTATGTGCCTCGGTTTTTGAATGTCTGTACCTGGTTGTACCTGGTAGCCCGTACCATTCTGGAAAACGATCCAATACCCAAGACTCGATGAATTGTTAATCTAGTGAAGTCAACGCGCAGCATATGTCACACATAAACATATTAACAAAACAGACTTTAAATTAACAAAATCAACAGAGGAAAATTTTTTAAAAAAACATTACTTTTGTTCCACAGCTCCTTTTATGAAACCCATTCTACAGCTTAAAAAGAAAAATGGAATAACCAGATTTGCACCGCCAAAAAATGTTTGAAACAATGTCCCCTTTATTCCTATACTATAACTGTCCAACAATATTTACACTCTTTCAAGAAAACTGAAGACCGGCAGTTTAAATTCCCCTGGTACACAAAATTCATGGCAGAAAGCCACGAGGCCCAAACAAAGAAATTGACCGAAAGAGTTGAGCAGAATATTTTAACTGTTTCAGATTTCAAATCCCAGCTATTGGGCTGAAGGATATGTAAGCTCAGCTGAACCATCCTGAATTTCTTCATATGTGTTGGATTGTTCATTAAATCTGTACCTGCAGAAAGAAATGCAAACACAGGTAGATTGAACAATCAATTATAGCCATCGAACGATCTCAAGAATCTGTTTTCCTGGTCTCAAGAATACTACGAATACGAATTTGATGAATGTGTTTTGGAACTAAACAAAATAGTCTTTATTATTTTTCCCTCAATGTAAATATGATTGCTTATATAACAAATAGGTATTTTCCTTAGCTCTACAATGTTGTAAGCACATCCACCATGGTTATTGAATCTAGTGCAACCTCTGAGAGTTTTCTCCACTTCAGATTTCATAGCTCCTGCTATACTATGAAGCAAATTTACCAGACTCAAATCACAGAATTGACTCAGCAAGTCTAAAGAGTGAGTTGATTCAGCAAGTCTGAAGAGTGAGTTGATTCGAACTCGTGAAAAACTTGCAAGTTGACTCAGGATATTAAAATAAACTAAAGTTCAGCAAAAAATGAGTGCTGCTTTATGTGTTTCAGTGTCTTTTATAGGAGGATGACTAAGTCTGACTTCTGAGACTCGTGAGTCCAACTCGTCAAGGAAATTTGACTCGTGACTTGAACTTAATCGTGTTTGACACACAAATCAAAATCAGGAGTATGGCTTAGGGTCAAGTTGGACTTGGAAGAGCTGACTCTACTCAACTTCCTCAAGACTAGAGTCAAACATGAGAATTGACTCGGACTCTGAGTGGTAATTATGCTATGCAGATGGCCGTCACACGAGAGCCCTAGATTATCATCTGTGAAGTGTCCAAGGCCATAGAGCACAACAACAAAACTGTACCACACCATTGGAGAGACTCTCAAAGAAAAAGCAAAGGTGTCTACCTATGAAGAGAAATTAACATCTAAATGATACAAGCAATGCACTCTGGCATGTCAAAATCCTAAACTTTCTCCTCCGACTTCACACTCATTGACCTGCAGCAAACTATACATATATTGGTGCAGTTCCTAATTGTTTATTGATTTTGTGCTGGCTAATTGGACATGTCAAGAGCCTCAACTACTCTTTCACGATCATTCACATGCAGAAAACTATGCACATATATTGGCGCAATTCCTGATCATATATTGATTTTGTGCTGGCTAATTGGACACTTTGCCAATATTAGACAAGTCACGCTTGCCGGGTTAGAGCATAGTAACACATAGTTTTGGCAAATCAACTCAGTTCGCTGGGCTCACAAACTTAGCTGACACTTTTTGCTCAAACTAGCCAAGATCAATGAAAACAGGCAAAACCAGACAAAAAGTCGGTTGGCAGCAATATTAAGTAAATTTTCACTTCTTTTCTTCATTCATTTATTGTGATTTTGGCTGCTGTTTTGGGATGAGTTAGGGTTTCCATCTCAAAAAGAATTTGGAATGCACTGGCAGACAAAAAGCTCATGGTTTTTCAAGACTTTTCAAGCATTTGGAGACCAAAAATTCGCGGGAATACAGAGGCTGCACTTCCAGACTAAAACTTTGGCAGCATTTATTGGCAAGGGGAGGCATATTCAGGATTAGACTCAGCATCAAAGGGGCCCTAGCACAGAATATTGGAGATATTTTGAAATATCTACCCATATATTTCTGCTTTATTTTTCTTTAAAACACCACAATTAATCAGGGTATATTGTTAAGTGACGTGCATTATTAGAATAAAGAGATACGTGCTTCGCCCATTCATTATGGCGCATGCTTGACCCGAGCAACTGGGCTACTCGAGCGGGCTGCGCTGCGCTGAACTGGGCTGGACTGGGATACTTGGATTGTCTAACAGTGATAGAAAACAGTCTCATTACACGTTCTCGGCTAATAAAAGAAGATCACTATTAATTTTTCATATTTCAAATAAACCTAAGTAGCCAAGTTCATAGCCACATGTCAGGGTAAAGATGTGAGTGCAGGTAAACAGACGTTAGTTTCGAAATAAGGTTACGTTCATTGTTCTAGGTGTGGGTGCAGGTACAGAACTACCATTTTTAAATAAGGGTGCATGGGGTTGCAGGGAAAGGGTGTTTCACATACACATGCATGAAATATATAAAAAAAGCTACAAAAATAAAAGTAACAAAATGTAAAACAATGGAACCTAAAACAAAAAATAATTTTATTAATTCAGTGAAACCTTAACAATTGTTACTCGTTTGATAAGAGCTATGTAGCATAGGTGTGCACACCCATTCTGGGTCTGGGAACACCCGTCCTGCACACAGGTGGGGAACAGCACACCGTAACCGGTTGGGAGATGCACCCTCGGGCCTCCATCCCTCAGTCAGAATTGGGGGATGTCCCCTCGAAAAAAGGGAGGCCATTCCACCCATTGAAAAATAAAAATGAAAAAGCAACAAAAAAGCTATGTAGTACTGTTTTCACAACTGATTTAAAAACACTCAGATTAAAATAATACTGTTAGCTTGGTATAATTTTATTGTAGATTTTACATCACAACTATATGTTTCTTACAAGTGTAGATTTTTTAATTGTAGTACAAAACCTACAGTAAAAGCTTTATATTTTAGTAATAGTAAAAAGTTAAAACTATATAATAATAGTTTACATCATAATTTTAACATGCGGTATGTTACAATTATATGTTCTTATTTCTCTTTCAATTTTATTTTAATTTAGCATGTGCACATGCACACATGACAGATGCACCCTTCCCCCACTCTCCTGCATCCAGATTTCTATATGAGATTTAAAAATGAGTCCTGGCTACTTGGGAAATGAGTCGTGAGTTAAAAATTTATATTAGATTTAAATTTCAAAATAAAAAAAGTTCAAATCATTGTAAATACAGAACGTGCTCAAGTGCGATTTGCTCATGAATCAGCAATGCCAATATTAGAATCTTTAGCATGATTTGCATCTTCTAGATCCTCGGTCAAGATGCCCTTCAAGAACTCATCACTCTCAACCTCTAGCACATCCTCTGGGCTTATTATTAAATCAGCATACACATGCACAGCAGATACACAAGGTTACAGAAAGAGAATGTCATGGCTAATTCATTGATGAAAATGAAAGGCATACATCACAGCATCTCAGAGGAGATTAACTAAAACCAGACTAGATTTGCACATTATTACTAGGCATTAACACATAGTGCTAACACCTAATAAAATACAACATTATGACCATTACATTTATTCTATCACCTGTAACAGTAGGAAGCGCAGTAAAGTCATCTGGTTCTATTTTCTTGTTCACGTATTTAGCATCATTTGTATATTGGTCCATCAATTGTCTATTTGTGAGACTAAGCATACAATAAATGCTGGGATGTCTCGAGCATGCCACTATGAATTGTACACCAGTCCATCAGATCCTTGCCAAGACACCTATCACACACACTGTCAATTGTGCCAAACTCACCTGACCCATATGAAAATTGAGCGAATTGCATTCAAATGATGGATGCTTCTTCTCCTGAACCAAAAATATTTCTAGTTGCAGTCATATGAGTTCTTCATAACCTCTTTATCACTAGGACAAGTATTTCTTCCTTGTTTATTCAATTAGATAGCATTTTGGATTAAAGGCATTAAGATGCCATATGAAGAGGTATTTACAATTTGATCTACCGCCCATGTATAAACTGTTGAAACTTGAAACTGTGGATATACATTGAGATCTCCTCTTATATGTGATAGTATTCCCTTTCCCTAACTCCAATAGTTCCACGTGCTTCCCCCATGTCAAGGGAGCTAGTTTTTAGCCAACCAAGATATGCTTCCTTATCCGCCACCTCTCCATTAGCCAGATACCTACAACCAACCACACCCTCCTCTCCTTTTCCGTTCGTTTTGACCCTTCTCCCACCCCCCAACCNCCCCCCCCCCCATACCACCATTTTCTTCAAGGAGGGGGACCAGGAAGCTTACACTGCTCACCATCTTCAACCGTCACTGTAGCCTACCCACCAATATTGACCCTTAGTCCATGTTCACCCACACTGCTGCATTTTATGATGTCCCAAGGCAACCCCCTATCCTTGTCTCCTCCCCTCCATCCTCTTGCCACATGTTCTACTACACACATATCAAGGAGGCCCTTTGGGAGCTGAACGCTAGTTGGGCATAGATGAGGAGGGGTTTCAGACAAAGCTATTCAAACATGGTACGCACTCATTGGATCATCACATTGTTGATCCTTTTAACCATGTTGTATGCTCAAGGTTTCTACTGGGTTGGTCAAACTATACTATCCACTTGATTCGTAAATTGACATCTGGTGTTCACCTTAACAATTACAAGATGATTATGGTGGGACACACATTCTCAAATCACCTCCAGAGGATAGGATAGGCAGGTTTCAGACGCAGGTATCAAACAATGGACCACATTCTCAAATTATCATATTATTGAGGCGAGGCACTGCTCTTTTGTAGACTTTCAAAAATCTTTTGACATAGTTCCAAGAGAGGCCCTATTCTAGTGGTTTGGGGACATTGTTATCTTAGAGACTCTCGTAATTGCTATCATGTGCCTCTATTAGGTTGTGTCCTTAGTCACCTCGGCACAACACATGGAATGTCATATTTCATCCGAAGTACCGCTACGGTGATGCAAGTGTTCCCTCTCTCACCCACCTTATTTGGGATTTACATAAGATGAGTTGGAGTCTCTCTTGCATGAGCACATCCAACCAGGTAACGAGTGTCTCATTCACCACATCCTAATCTAAATACTCCTTTTTGTTGATGATGTGGTTCTTCTACCCTCTACACATGAGGGTCTTCAGAAACAACTAGATGACCTTTTGAGATTCTATGACCTTTGGCAATTAACAATTAACCTTGGTAAAACTAAACAAATCATCTTCAATTGCTCAAAGAAGACCCTATCGGATTTTCATTTCTATTTTAGTGGGAAGGAGGTTGAGATCACCACAACCTAAAAATATCTAGGAGTTCAATTTCCAGTGCCTAAGTTAAATCCAAGGCAAGCTCTCCAGCTCCAAGTTGATAAGGAATATGGATACCTTGCAGTTTAGAGAGACGGTTCTTTAGACCACTTTCAAGTTTTAGGACATCTTGTCCAAATTGGACCTCAAGGACTCCATCATCAAACACACAATTTTGTACAACTTGAAGGCATGGGGGCCTAGCTTAATTGAGTTATACTAGGCCTGGATTGAGAGAGTTTAGAGCCTCTTGCTTCACTGCATTATCTGATGCAAGAGGCTGGTAACCTAGTCCATCATTCACGTAGAGTTTACTGCACACCCCCTCCAAATTGAGGACATCTTCAAACTAATAGAGTTACTACACCATCTATCGAGATTTGTTGACTCGACAACTCGCAGGACATGTATCCATACCTTGCCTATTGTTACCCCTCCCCCCCAACCTACAGGTAAGTGTAGGAGATCGTGCCTCATGGCCCACAATGAAGACAGTGATCCCTGGACTACATGTCCACCCATGGCAGTCCAACAACCCCCCTCAAATTGCCTCTTTTATTTTGGATCATCCAAGCTCATCACATCCAGTCAACACAGTGTATGGGAGATAGTAAGTCAGCATCACCATGAGGTATGTCAGTCCTTTCTTCATATAAGGTGTTGTGCTTAATATACTACGCATGTGAATGAGGATCATTGGTTGAAGTTAGATAGTGGATCATATGCTCAAGAAGTAATGTTTGTTTCCCTATTTCACCTTGGTGGTCAACATCTATGCCCTAGTTCCGTGTTGTCACCCCCAAGGAAAATGGGTACTACTAGGGGGCCCTCACAAGGGTAATGCCCTGTTTTCCCTCCATACTTAACGTTTACCATCTTAGAGCCTGACACAGTGTACAAAACTTTGGTCATGGGTCATGGTTCATTCTATAATAAAAAGAGGGGCTAAAGGCCCTAAGGTTGATTGCAGCTGCTAGTAAAACAATAATAAAGAAAGAATAATGCTAAAGAAAGAAAGAGATAATAGCAAAAGACAATCCATACTTGAGCTCTACCCTTTCCACATTCACCCCAGTCCCAAAGCAGTGATGTTATAGCTTGAAACTTTATAAGGACTTGCAAATATGATAAAAGGACAATTAAAAGGAAGATTAAGGGGTTTGGAAAACGTAGCATTTAGAAAGTGGTAACTCAAGAGCAAACGCACCCTCCACAAAGGCGCTCATAGAAATGGATTAAATAACACCATAAACCATGAAGTAAGCCCAACACGTACCAATATCACACTTACTCTTGAAGGGTTCTTTTCTTTCCTACTTCCCCCAAGACATCCCTCTACTTGGGTCTTTTCTTTCATTGTTTTGGTTAGCACACCTAATAGGGTTTGATGAAGGTCCTCCCATATTCAAACTTGCCAACTTACATAGAGTCTTGAGCTAATGTGAAATTTAAAGGGGATACTTGATGTGAACTATTTATCTGACTTATATCTTAAGTAACAACTTACTTTGTATGATCTAAGGACTGGTATATCTTATGAACATTGGCTTTACCTGATTTCATGCCTTGATTTGATTTGGATGCACTCGACATGGTACTTTGAAGGACGCCCCAAGCTTTCACCCAGGACATTGTGCCTCTATTGCAGGATACGACATGTGTGATGCAGAGCATTGAGCCATCAGATGGCTTGACACACTCATATACAACCTCTCACATCTTCTCGACCTTGGACGATGGACAGATGGGCTTGATTTTGATAGATATGGTCATGATGGCACACTTATGGGCAGAAAGCCCATACTTTGGACAGTGCACCCACACCTTACCCAACCACTCGATGGAGGACGTTGAACTTGGTTCGGCTTGGATAGCATGCAAAGATGAGATGCATCCCCTCTCCACCATGGACGCTACATTCTACACCTTGGAAGTAGGGCTTAATGATGGCGTCATGTGCTAGGGTTTGATGGAGATGATGGGGTTTGCTTGCCACATGGACACCACAGATGATTTGAGGTGGCATGACATTCTCCCACCTTGCACCTTGGATGATGACACATGGCGGCCTTAGGAGGCCCTCCTTCACCTCTAGGTGACTTGACATCACCACATGTGTGGCTTTCTGATGGCCATTTGCATTTATTTGTTATTGTAGAGGCTATTTTGAGGGGTCAGCCCCACTTTTAGCATGGATCATTGCAATTTTACTTTATTATGTGGACAAATTAGTGCTTGGTTACCTCATATATATAGAGGAAGCACTTGGATTCATTTTTCATCATCACCAATCCTCACACTTGTGAAGGAGAGCTCTTATGTAATGACCTAAGTTACCAGGATACAGAAACAGATAAGGATCCGGATACGGATACGGATCCACCAGATTTTTGAAAAGCCGAGATCCGAATACGGCAAGGATACGTTAAGTACAAAAATATATAATAATATTTTTTTTATTTTAAAAAACATATTCGAAGTTTAGAATAAAATCCATTCATGAATCACAACAATAGAATTTAAATCATTAGATAATTTACAAATCCGAACACTGAAATGATGCATCTTGCCTCATACAAAAAATATAATAGTCATTACAAAAATGAGTGTCTCATCAATGGTCACTCTACTAATATGACAATGTAGAGCAGGGTTAACTACAAATCCTGAAATGGGTCTACATCCTCATAATCTACATATTGCAACTCTACATATAGAGAATTTAGTAATTTAGTATTTAATATATACAAATACCATCATATATATAAATACTATTTATATATATTATCATTTATGCCATATGGTAATAATATATAATATATATATATAACTAAAGTCTAATAGATATGATATCATAAATTATAATACACTATATCATACCAAATTTCTTCAATATCTCCACTGTATATTTTCCTTGACTCGGGAAAATCTTGCCAGTCCTCTGCCATACTTCTAGTCCCAAGAAGTAGTCCATCATACCCAGATCTTTCATCTCGAATTCAGAAGTCAATGCACACTTGCATTCAACAATAAGACTTTATGAATCGATGAGAAATAAATCATCAACATATAGGAGCAATATCAGGCACTCGTCACCGACAATGTGATAATATAGGTTTGGATCAGCAACACTCTTGTTGAAGCCCAAACTCATCAGGAATCCATCCATATTCTCGTACCAAGCACGAGGTGCCTACTTTAGTCCATATAGGGCTTTCTTCAACCTGCACACATGAGATTTATGCTCATGTATCACGAATCCATCTGGTTGCTCGATGTAAACTTCTTCCTCAATCTCACCATTGAGAAAGGTTGTCTTTACATCCATCTGATGTAGTCTCCAACCCATGGATGCTGCTAGTGCAATGATAGTACGGATGGAATTGTATCGGGCTACTGGAGCAAATGTCAACTCATAATCAATTCCCTCCACCTGTGAGAATCCTCTAGCTACAAATCTCACTTTGTACTTCTCGACACTTCCATCAGTTGCATGTTTGATCTTATAGATCCACATGGAAGTCACCAAAGACTTTCGTTCTAGTCTCGGAACAATATCCCCCACATCATTCTTCATGATGGACTGATACTCTTCTGTCATGGCATCTTTCCATACCTGTTGACCTGTTGCTTCTCCATGACAAGAAGGCTCAGTATCAATGATGTGGCTCATGGATGAAACATAGCTCGACAACCTCTGTGGTCTCTTTCTCTCTCGGAATGTGCCTCGAGGAGTTGTGTGTCCCTCTGCCTCCTGCAGAATTTGTCAATCCCAAGCAGGCCTTTTATGGCCTACTGCAATGTCTCTGGGAACATCAACTAGAGCTACTGGATCAACTGGATCGACTGGATCAGTGGTTGTCTCCCTCTTAACTGTTGAAGGGGGAGAAGGTATTGTCTTGTTGTTCTTCTCAAATAGTTCGACTCCCTCTGAAGTCAAGTGACTCCCTCTGAAGTCGGAAGGATAAACATATGTCTTGGAGGAATTGTGACATCATCTTTTCCTGTGTTGCTATCCTAGAGACATCTCATGTCTTCTCAGGTCGTCTACTGCCTCTATAGTACTGTGTTGGCCTCCTGTACTAGGATAATAACCAAGATGGCTTTCCGTAGGGAAAACAACCAAAATGGCCTCTTGTACTAGGATAATAACCAACCAAGAAAAATTTGGACTCCCGTACCAGGGATAACGGTCCAAGTCATGAGGGCTCCCATACCAGGGATAATACCCTTCATTATCAAAAATGCAAGCAACTACAGGGTAATGATGAAATCAAATAAGGAATCTAGTACAAAACTTACCTTAGTCTACAGTCATGCTCAATCTTGCTTTTGGTCCTCCTGAGAAAGCTCAGAAGAAGAAAGTCTCATATTTCATGTCTTCATCTTTTTGAGGTGGGTCTGGATCAACGTCAGCAGTGGAGGCATGTTGTCTTCCTCTCTTCCTGGAAGGACAATTTCTCGCAAAGTGTCCATACTTGTCACATCTGAAACACTGGATCTTTGATTTGTCTTTTCTATGATCATAACCTGAAGTTGATGAAGTCTTCTCACCTTTGAATGCTTAACTGAAGCTTCTTCTATTTCTTCCTCCTTTCTTTGTATGAAAGGAAAGAGCATGATTGTCATCATGAGGGGAGTCTTGCACTCCTCTAGCTATAAGTCTAATTTCTTCATGGGTACAATTTGTCCATAGACGATCAAAAGTAGGTGGCTATGCTCTACCACTGATACTTTGAAGAAATGGTTCCCAATGTCTTGGAAGAGCATTGAGAGTGGTCAAGACAAGTTCTCTATCTGATATGATTTCTCTAATGGCACCTAGATGATCTCTGATCTCTGAAATCTTCATGAAGAAGGTGGCAACGGTGTCAGCTTTTGTCATCCTGATATTTTGAAGCTGGCTCTTCAATGTAAGAGCTATGAGGGTGGTGTTACTCTCAAACATATTCTTCAATGCTTCATACATCTCATAAGTTGTCTTTAGGTTGGAAATACGAGGTAGAAGATGATCTCTCACTGAGTAGATGATTATTTCCCTTTCCTTGACATCATCTTTCTTCCTTCTCTTCATCGGTAGTTGTTTCCGGTAGAGTCTTTTGTATCACACTCGATAGGTCATCCTCTTCAAGGGTGATCTGAAGTCTTGACTTCCAGAAACTGAAGTTGCTTGATCCATCAAGCCTGTCTTCCACCAAGGTTTTGTTCTTCATGGTTTGCAGATTCTTCCACAAACCCTTAGCCCAAGTCACATGGTTCGGGTTTGAGTTCGAATTCGACAATGATTAGGTTCAATTCGGGTTCGAATTTTCCAATAAGGTTCGATGAGGTTCGGCTTTAGGTTCGACTATATATATTGAACCCTAATGAAACCTCATCCCAAACCTCAATAAAATTCTCCTTCAAATTTGTCCTAAGGTTTGAATTTAGGCACACGTTCGAGTTTGTTCAGGTTCGGCATTAGATTCGGCGAACCTGAAGGTTCGCCGAATTTCAAACCTCAAGCTTTAGGTTCGACGAACCTTGTGACTTAGCCCTTAGCAACTAGGCTAGAAAACCTAACGACTAGGCTAGGCTAGCAACTTTTAGGTTTCGTTGGTCTTATCACTGCCAACAATAAGCCTTTAGAAGGTCATAGGAACACTGGTGAGCTGTAGAAACACTAGAACCGAAATTTCTACAAAAAATTGCGGAACCCTAGAAACCCTAGGGCCAAAAATACAAAATTTCTGGAAATGCAATCTGAGAGTCTCTAGACATGCACTGAAGGAGCTCGTACACTCCTATGCCAAATTTAGCCCCAACGTTTCAGTGTAGGTTGTTGAAACAACCAGAAAAGGGAGGGTCGTACATTTCTTCAGAAACGCTAGAGGGTCGTATGGATTTGCAAAAAAGAGGACGGTTGGCTTTAATTCTTGTGCAATGGGTCTTTCAAGCATGAGGTTTATTTAATTTTTGCATGTACTTGAACCATAAACAAATGCAGCTACACCATACACAAGTATTACAATAACCAAGATCACAAGAAGAATTACCATGCACAAGAAATATCTTGGGAAACCCTTCTACTCAATGGAAGAAAACCCAACAATCCTTTGCTATATTCTCAAGAGAAGATCCCCCAACCATAAACCCTAATGCACACAAGAGGGTGCTTCTACAACCTCGAAACTAGCGCCCAAGAGAGGTGCGCACTTTAGCCTTACATGCACTTGCTGAAATTTTGAGTTTTACATGTGAGAGTGTGTGTTTCCTCAATGGGGAAATCACCTCTATTTATACTAGACCAGAGACAGCAATAGGTGTATCTATTGGCACAACAGGGCCGACCTCAATAACTCGGAAATATAATTAATTATTACAATAAACTTTAATTATCTTTCACATATGGTGGGGTTGACTTGTACCCTTTACATTGTAGATTTTAACTTTGTACAATATTTATTGCAAACAGATTTTTAATAAAAGAACAGAAAATATACAATGGCAAATACAAACATTACACAGAGATTTTTCCCCTGGAAACCCAAACCAAGAAAACCAGCATATTTTATATTCATTCATGTTGATACATTGTTTACAATACAATATACATATAGGAGACAGCAACATCCAAAACCCTAACCCAATCCAAACTTGTGCCATACTTGAGAGAGTGTGCGAGGTGAGTTGGTACAAATGAGCTAGAGCTCCCTCTATTTATATTGGTTCTTGTCACCTGTGTGGGTCGACTTGTTTTTTTAGAGGCTAATACTTCAATATTAATTCTTTTACTAAGCCGACTTGTATTCTAGGGTTTTTACACATCTGTTTGGGGTTTCTCTTGCTTCTGGAATATACTATTCTAGCCAAAGGTTACACATGGAGGTTAATACCAGGTCATTGGGTTAGGGTTTACTTTTTCCTTTGTATAAAGTAGATTAAAAAAATTTACTTTCAATCAAAGTAACTTTTTTCCACAATTTTTTTTTTTTGGTTTCTTCTAACCTTGTTTACTTTTTCTTTGTATAAAGTACCCTTTTTCTTTTTCTTAATATCTTCAACCTTTAATTAAAAAGTAATTTATCTTTATTACCTTTCCAATAAATAAAAGCCTTTTTTTCCTTCATATAACTTTTTGACTTCAACTAAAAATTATTTTTTAATCTTCACTTTATATATATCTACCTTCAAATATCCTTCATTTAATTTTGTTGGAGATTATACGAATAGCTTGAACTTCGGTGGGACTGTATACTTTTCAAGGGGCCTTTATCTTTTTGGTGTCCTTCTAAAAAACCTTCAAATATTAACTTAATATATATGTGCTAACACCTATCTCCTCTTTAAAAAAAACTCCTTATTAAATTCTTTATTCATAAGATAACTTGATGACCATGATTTTTATTGTATTGGGCCTTAACTATCTAAATAATCTTGGAATAATAAAACGACAGATTTATTCCCAAACGGTAGCTAGCTTTCAAACTGTGTTAGCAAAATCCTTGATGGCAATTAAATGATTTTGTACAGGCATCGGGTGGTAAATGTCAGATGGGTAGTGTGTGGGGGGCGAGGGTGGAAGCTACGAAGTGGACAGGACAAGAATAGGGGTGGGTGGTGTATCGGGTGGGAAGGGCAGGTTGCGAGAGTGGATGTGGCTAAGTGACAAGGATTTGGGGAGTCAGGGGGGTCACGGGATTGGGGGCATTGTATTGGGCCTTAACTATCTAAATAATCTTGGAATAATAAAACGACAGATTTATTCCCAAACGGTAGCTAGCTTTCAAACTGTGTTAGCAAAATCCTTGATGGCAATTAAATGATTTTGTACAGGCATCGGGTGGTAAATGTCAGATGGGTAGTGTGTGGGGGGCGAGGGTG
>JASDQU010100198.1:40988-55637 GCA_032191745.1 Picea mariana | reverse complement strand
TAATCTTAGAATTATCCAAAATACTTGGAATATAACAAAGTAATCCATATAGGACTGTAAATAATAAATAAATAGATAAGGTATGATATGATATGATTACAATTGAGAATGAGGGCTTGTTTATATACCCACGCAGGGGTGCCCTTAACCAATAGTCATGTCCTTTGAGACATGACCTTTCATTATTAATAATTATTATTTATTAATTATTATGTTATGAATATCTTCTAGTGCTACTTCTCTGTTGAGTATTGTTATTGTTCTTGTTCTCTTGGTTATCTGTTGGTTCTAGTGCTACTTCCATAATCACTCTACCTAGCAAAGGTTATGGTGCTCGGGGGTGGTTGTGTGCCTATGGTTGGGTGACAATATTGTGATATTGTCTATGGTAAAACGAGCACATCAAATATTTTAACAGAAAGCACCAACCATGGCACATGCAAACAATAGTTGTGAAACCCATGCTTCTACTAGAACTACTACTACAATTGTAGATGTCTTTGAGGAGCCCAACGAGTCCAAAGACTCCTAAGTCAAGGAATGATCTTGTAGCTCATGTTGAGGATTCCATTTCTAGTAGTGTTGATGAGTTTGATGACTAATCATGCTGATCAGTTATATGCAGTATGCCAATAGTTTGTAGCACATTGTTTTTTAGATTCTAGAGGCCATTTTGAGCCTCATTGATTATGTATTTTGTTTTTGATATGTATTGCATTCAATGCCATTTTAATATATTCACCCTTACATGGCATATATATGAGTAAACTTTGCATATTTTGTCTCTAATGGTTTGGAAAATTTAGAATATATTTTTTCCATAAAATTTAAATATTTTATGTATTTTTTAGTAAACCAAGTCATAAAATTCAAACTAGTCTGATTCCGAGCCGAGTCCAAATCAAGTTCCAGTTGACTTCGAGATGACCCTCGGTCAATTCCGAGGTCAAGTTTGATGTTATGAACATAAATATACATATAAAATAGATATTCATAACATAATAATTAATTAATAAATAATAACTATTAATAATGAAAGGACATGTCTCAAAGGACATGACTATTGGTTAAGGGCACCCCTGCGTGGGTATATAAACAAGCCCTCATTCTCAATTGTAATCATCTTATCATATCTTATCTATTCATATTTTATACATTATTCCTACATGGATTATTATGTTATATTCCAAGTATTTTGGATAATTCTTGTGTGAGCGAACTTTGTTCGTCTCATTTGATTTTTAAAATATTGAGGGCAACTCCAACTCAAGATAATTGAGAGATAAAAACCATGAACATGCATAAATTTAGTTGTGTTCTCTTATTGCATACACATTCACAATTGAGATAGAGTTACATCTTTAAAGCTCTTCATCTAGTCATCAAAATGAGGAAAATACATGATATTGCGACCAATAGGATAGAGATTGCAAAATCGCGTATGCCAAAGATCCAAGGAGAACTATGAGGGGAAACCACACATATCGGTTGGATGTGTCTCCCTCTAGTTGCATGGACACATATCTGATTTTTTCATCGTCGCTATAGATACCGTAAATTTCGAAATATTCTTCTGCTTTGTTAAACCATGCCACTCCTTGTTTTTCATTCCCATCGAATTTTGAAAATTCAAGTTTGGCTCTAGGTGGATATGCAAAGCTAGTATATGGAGGGAATTGTTTATGGACTACCATGCCCGAAGGTATATTTATTTGTGGGATTGTTGTGTTAAACGGGGGTATACTTATTTGGGGGTTGTGTGTGTCAAGCGGGCTTGGAGGATTCGAAGCATTTGAAGAATTTATTGTTTTGAGATTTAACAAGACTTTCTATGAGGCTCTTTAATTCTGTGTGATGTGTATTGATCTTGGCACTTAATTTTGCTTATTCCTGCTATAACATGATGTGATTTTGAGTAACTTCCCCTTGTAGTTTAACAATAGTCTCACTCATCTCATCTTGTTTATCTAGTAAGCTATCAGGGTTCTGTTGGATCTGTACTTCTAATTGGTCCTGCCTTGCTTGCATTTTTTCCAATTTTCTACTAAAATCGCTCATCGACATCGACATCTTCCTAGTCATTGGCGGAGTTTTTCGATCAGTTTTGGTCGAAATTTAATTGACTACTCTCCTCATTTAATTATTTCAATTGAATTGTACGAGTCTTCAATTAAATATAATTAATTTGCAGCAAATTGTACGAAATGTACAGATTGAATTGCAATTTGTATGGACTATACGGAATTAATTATGTATCGACTGTACAAAGGTAATTTTGTACGGGTTGTATGGTTGTAATTGCATATCGTACGAAATTGTAATTTTAAAATTAATTTTGCAACCGTACGGCGGATGATGTGCACTAGTACGGCGGGTCCTATGACGTTTGAAATTGGCAGCTAGTATGGATGAAAGACTGCTTTCGACGGTTGTGTGGACTGCTTTCCGCATCTGTACGGATTGCAAGAGTTGGCAGCTGCACGACGGACAAGAATTGGCTGCGGATAGAGTACGGCGGCGGTGTCTATGAACATACGGAAATCGACGGCGACTGGTATGTACGGCTGGAGCTGGTGGCTCGCTCTGATACCAATGTTATAGTTATTTTATTTGCTCAATGGTTTGACTTGAATTAGATGTAATAAATTATAATTGAATGATCTTTACATTGAAGATGACCCAGCTTAAATATAGCCTAAGGTTCCCTTTATAGGAAGAGTCGTGACTTTTAGTCATAACTTCACATTTGTTATTATTATTTATTATTACTTTATTATGTTATATTTTATTATTATTTTATCTCTATTTATTATTTATTATATATAACATTGTTTCCATGCACTATAATTCTTCGTAAAAAAATTATAGTTACCCCCGAACATTATGTTCGACAAACTAGTCATTAAAGCACAAAAAATTCAGCCTAAATGTTGTTGAAAATCAAATCTGCAACTGAAATAGAGACTTACAACCAAGAAAACTACACTTTACCAGATTAGTGAGATAAAAACAAAAATTATCGATGAAAACTAAGAAATCTGCTGAAAAATACATAGATCTATTGCAGATCTGTGATATATTTGCTGAACTGGACTAATTTATGTTCTTTCTTTCCCCAAACAATAAAAGATTAAGAAAAACAGAGAATTACCTATCCAATTTGTCAAATTCCAGCCAATTAGTTGCTAGATCTGCAAAATTTCAGCCAATTACTTGGATCTGCAAAATTACAGATAAATTGACCAAATTCCACTATTTTTTGGTCAAACTAACTAGAAGGACTGGCAAATTTTAGTTGTTGGGCATTCGCACACGCTGTACGGGCCTCCAATTTCCCTAATTGGTGTTCGTACAATCGAATTTCACCTACAAATGTGGTGTCCAACAATCTATACAGCTCGAATTCTCCTTGGTGGCTGCTGCACAAGCTGGCTGCAGCTGATCCATATCATCCCGTACGTTGTATGGTCAATCTATGGTCGCTGGCAACTGCTAAAATAACAGCTACTGGCCTGTACGGTGGATGAGTTCTATGGCCGCTATGCAAACCCACAAAAATTAATCTACTCTTTTTTCCTTAAAAAACTATTTTTTAGGTCATTTTTTTCTTTTGAGTTTTTTAAAACTATTTTTTTTAATTAATTGAAAAAATACAAACCTAGTTTTAAATCGAGCATAAATACCATAGCCAGTCTTTTAAAACCAAAAAGATAACCCCAGTATTTCTCTGTTTCTTCAAAAGCAAACCTAGCTTTAAAAAACCAGAAACAAAATATACTTAGCACTCTTTCCTTGAAAGCCCTTTAATTTCTCGTGTGTTTATTGAACAACAACACCGTGTCGGTCACTGATTCATGTAGTCCCTAGGCCTTCACCCACTTCAACTTCCTCTCACGATGGCTCCAATACCATATAACAAAAAGAAGCCAAACACGAAAAAAAAAAACACAACTTTGAAGAGAAATACTTCTCAGATTGTAAAATAAAGAGAGCTCATGTCCTTTTATACTGAAGGAATGACAAAAACCTTCAGTGCATAATCCCTAGATGCATGAACCTTAAAACGACAAATATTATCTAAGTCATTAATACAACACTAAAGCATGATTCAGACTAAATAAAAAGTGACTTTATTAATATGCCCGTGTCTATAGTCTAAATGACCATTATTAACTAGATTACTCTAACAAATAACAGAAACTCAGGAGAAGCACATTTCCATGGAAATATTTGTTAAAACGATAGCAAGCAAAAGAAGCATCAATTAGTGCCAATAAATAAAAATAAAAGAAGCTGATAGACCAGAAGAATATTCATTGCAGTATGAATTGATTCCTCTATAGATACAAGCCTACTTTGTAAAATAAAAATGACTACTACTAGTGTCCTTAACTGCACCTGTACCTGTTGTAATTTAATGTACCAAGTCTTTTTTATTTTTTAAAATTTCAAAAAATATGGTTATTAAAAGGTATTTCTTCTGTTCTGACATGTAAACAACAAAGAACAATTAGAAAGTGAGCATAGTGTATAGTACCATCTGCCTGACACTGCATTGCAGAAAAGTCCTGTAGTTGTGTCATAATAGTACCCTAGTTTGTTGCTGTAGTAATACCTGCAGCCAGGGAAGAATTCAAGAGCATTAAATCTAAGTAAAAATGAAGGATTGCATTCCTATCAGGACTACTTTGAAAGAACAGATTCAAGTAAAATCTCTTAAAAGTTAAAACTATCGTATATTCATTTCTGTAAGGATTGGTCACAATAAAATACATGTGGTTGCTATAAGTTATAAACCAAGAAGTGGTTGGGAAAATGCATCGATTCTCCATGATGAATATGTTTGTACAGATAACACATCAAACCCATAGGTAATGTAATATACCCAACCAAATCTCCCATAGAATGCCTCCTCCAATGGCTAGTGCCACAGTCATAGGCATCATACAGAAGGAGATTGCTCATATGGGACTGCAACCTGTGACAATGTAACAAGTGCAAGGTATCTCCTTATTACCTCAAAGCCTCTCACCACTCAGGGAGCAAATAGGGTATGTGCAAATGGCACAAACCCTTCCACAGCTAGAAACAACCTTACAATGACACACACCAATACATGTAATAAATACAATAACAGTAGAATAAGAGCTAGGCACAAGCATAGCTAATTATAATGGAAAATCGATACATAAAACCAGGAAAATATCATTTTCACCAGCTAGGTGCACATGCGAGTATCATCGACTCCACTAGGATCAGATCATATCTATGTTTATGTCCACTAAATAAATTCACCCCAGGGTCTAATTGCCTATGGCTTATGATGATGCATGCAATATAATGTAAAAGCCAAGAAGATAATCATGAAGACGATAGAGTAAAGTTCAAACAGATAATTGCAACCCCCGAATCCCCAACCACAAGATTTTTCAAACATGAACTTGATGGTGCTTTCAAGGAGAAACCGAGGAAAGTTGAAGTAATGACTAGAAACAAGTGTGATTGTGGAACTGTTATCCCCCATTTCTAGGAATAACTAAGGAGATGATGTCTTGAGGCCATCAGGTTGCAAACATGGAGTACCGAGAGACAGACCAGCAGGTAGAGCCCCACATCACACCACCCATCACCATGAGATATATGGCTGCGCAATTCACCACACCAGCGTGGCTCACAGAGGACAGCAGGTCTCGCTCCATGAGGTAACAAGTCCAGTGTTGTGGAAGTGTCATTTTAATAAATGAAGAATTTGAATATGTTGCAAAAGGTCTTTCCTTGATTTTGAAAACATTCGCTTGAAAATTGTGCTCTCTGTCTTGTTTCACCTTGGTGGTTGACATTGTGTCCCAGTAAGTGGTCACCCTCAGGGGAAAGGATTCCTACTGGGGGTTCTCCTTGATGAGTCATCTTACCATTCTCGATCATACTTAACAATTTTCATACTTCTTTTCTTTCATCCCCTCATCTTTTGGGATTTTCGGGTGCACTGACCCAAGAAGGGATTGTACCTCATTTCATGGGAAGAAGGGGATGAAGTCCCTGAGAGAAATGTAGTTGGCAAAAGATAAAAGCCAAATCATAACCTTCTAGATGCTCGCCCAAAGAGGTCTTGAGAACAATGAAACGATTCTCCTAAAAGAATTTGAAGACCTGCAAAATCAAACTCACATTATATAGATGTCCTGCTTGTTGAGGTGTACACTTATGCGGTGTCCCTTTCTTTCCATGCATATGGCACTCTGTGTACCTCTAGCTTCAAGTGACGTTGCGGTACTCTTTTTTTTCCATGTCTTATAGTACCCAATTGTCTTGGACTTCAATTAATTAATGGCAATGAATGGGCTTGGAAAAAGGTTGCATTGAAAACAAAGGTGCAACACACCCTCCACAAAGGCACCCATAAATGAGATAATACGAACCCTTGTATGTCATGAACCCCATGCCCAAAAATTGTACCCCCCATCCACTTCATACTCTTTACATGACCTAGAGAGGGTCCAACCGGGAAACACTCCTTAACTTGGGAAATGATTCACCCAATAGGTCACCATAACAACCCTCCCATACCTAAACTTGGCAAGTTGCATAGGGTCTTTGAGCATTTGTTTATTTTGAGAGGGGGGACTTGATGCACATGTTCAGGTGATTCTTTTATTATATATGGCTTACTTGACATGATGCTTGTGACTTGTGAGCCCTTGCAAGGCGAATTTGCTTATCTTTGCAGGGCCTTGACAAGTGGAAACCATTTCGTGGAAGCACAAGGTCACTTGGACCTTCATTTGGGACATGACGCCCACAGGATGTATGATGCGCCCGCCCTTCTTGGACACCTAGGTCAGAGACATTTGCCTTTGGAGGCATGAGAGCACATCTTGATGGAAGAGACTAGCCCCCTACTTGCCAAAAATTTGGCCTTGGAAGCCTAAAACGTCACTTTCTAGGGCTTGACATCACATTCAAGGCTAGGGTTTTGGTGATGGTGGTGATGATTGATGATGACTTGGCATGATCAGATGAAGTAAGGCCCTTGCACCATGGAGTTATGGCCTTTGAAGGCCCAACGACTTCTTCATCCAACCCAACGTCCTGCTCAAAGTGCCAAAACGTCACCCTTCTAGGGCATGACATCATCTTTTGGAGTTATTTCTGTTGAATTTAATGCAGCTGCAAGAGCCATTCTCCCTGGAGGATGGCATAAGACCCTAGTTGTGGACTAGGGCCCCCAGTACACTCCTAGGGTTCTTGGTCTAGGACCAAGCAGTTAGAGCCATGGCAAAAGACCCCTGTGAGGGCCCCAGTAGATGACTGGGATTCTCGGTCTGGGACCAAGCAGTATAAGTCCCTAGATATGTCTAGGGCCCCTGGATGTGTTCTAGGGTACCCATGCCTAAAGCATGGGTTGATCCTTGGTCTTGTAACTTGGTGGATAAGACCCCAGATATGTTCTGGGGCAACCTAGTCTTTGATCAGGTAAATCTTGATGTAATACCAAGATGTGTTGGTGTGTGATCCTCTTCCTCTCTTCCAAGATGGTCCACAGGTCCTAGGAGAGACTATGAAGATGAGCATGACCACATTGTGGGATGTACCCCTTATGCAGTGATGATAAAGTTAATTGGTCACCTTGAGAATCATATGGACATGTGTTGTCACTAAGAAAGCCTCTCTACCTCTCCTAACCCCTTTCTTGTTCTTCACCCTTTCGTTTTTGAGTTTCGGTTTGAGTGGGGTTTGTACTTTTGTTTTTAGGGCTTAATAAAATTAAAATAAATATACTAATTAATATTTAAATGTGACATTAAATTAATATTTATATTAATTAATATGTCATTATATTAATTATATTTTTATAACCCTAAGCCCTAGCCTAAAACTATAAATAGAAACCCTTCACCTCAGTTTTCCACTCACTCACTCACTCTCTTCTCTTCTAGTGTGGTGGATTGCTCTGAGGTTCTTCTATGTATTACGGCCTCCCTTTGATAGTTCAGTTCAGCCTCCTTTCATTGTTGCTGCCAGGTACATTTAGAAGTTGTATTGAGGGTTGTTGTGTGTTGAGGATTGATCTAATCACTGCTACCAAGTGTCTATGTTGCCGCCCTCTCCTCTTTCTGCCAGTCTACTGTAGCCGGCCCTCTCCTAAGTGGCGTAACCCCCTCTTGAGGTTGTCATCCCTTTTCCTTGAGCAGAACTGGAACCTTTTAGGGCCGCGGCCTTCTTGTTGGGTTGCTAGACCATTACCTTAGGCAGTGATCCACCTTTTGTTCTGATCTAGAACTTTCAGCCTCTCCCTCCTTTGTTGTCACACCTTTTCTTCATGAAGATTGTTCACTGTGTGTGGCTGGGATAAGGGTTTGCTTCCATAATTTTCAGATTGGGGGTTTGTTGTCTTTTGTGTGGGGTTTCTCTATGGTGGCATAATAGTCCTACATTCTCATTGATAGAGCTCTAATCCATTGAGGTTGATCCATGAGTCTTAGACTTATCTAAACATAACATCAGTGGCTTAACATTCCTCATGTGTGTCAAGTTTCTCTTCATTACACATAGGTAAATCTTCAAGAGGTAAGTTGCATTTTCAGCTTTATTTAATTGCTTAAAACTCAGATCTATTTTGTTTGTATTACTCAGATCTATTGTTTTAAGTTTGCATTACTCAAATCTGAATGACCTAGATCTGAATGTTCTAAATCTACTTTAGTTTGATGTGATAAACTCATAACTACTTTGATTTGCAAGACTCATAAATGTTTTTATAATTTAGATCTATTGTTCTGCATACTCAAAAATATTGTTTATGGTTCAAATCTATTGTTCTGCATACTCAAAAATATTGCTTATGGTTCAGATCTATTGATTTACTTACTCAGAAATATATCTATGGTTCAGATCTAACTGCTTTGCTTAATCAGAAATACTTTATGTTTCAGATCTACTATTTTCCTATACATTGTTGTTTAGAGTTTTATTTTAGATCTACTATGTTCTCACTGATCTAGCTAACAGAAAAATTTAAAAGGTATATTTTATGTTTCTTTCCCTAATTCTAACAATTTCTTATGTGAAATTTAAGTTTGACTTTGTAAAGGGGAAATTAGAGGAGGTCGGCCTCCCTAATTGTGTTTTACCCTAAAGATAAATGGACAAACTAATTTTAGAGGTCTTGTATAAAAGGAGACCTAATTCATTTCATTTTGAGATAATTCACTCTTTCTTGAGGGAGAGCCTTGGCTGAAATTTTCGCCCCTCTTGGGAAAATCGCATCTCTCTCTTTGATGCATTTTTGGATGCTAAACACTTGTCTTTGGAGCTAATGTGGTGCGCTATCTCTTGGATGCTTGTCTCTTGCTATGGTGATGGAATTTACTTGGTAGATAAGGGTTTATCTTGTATATCTCTTGGAATTGGTAAGGAATTTTTGCATATTGTTGGTGTTTCTTTCTTGTTTCATGATTATTCTTGTCTAGACCCTTGAAGTATAAGGGAATACACCCTCCACCAAATCTATCATTATTGTTAAGTGGAAAAGCTATTGCAAAGGTTGCTAGGAGTAAAAGGGCTTACACCCTCTTAGATTTACCTTGTTAGGTTTACTTGCTCTAGGGAGTAAAAGGGCTTACACCCCTAGAGAAGTAGTAGATCTAACCTTACACAAGAAGACTCCATAACCCATTGACAAGGCACTAATCTAAATTTGCATTGGAGAAATAAAATCATTGCATTGGAATACATGAAATTGAGAGAGATTGTATTTGTTTAGGTTGTAATATTTTCTAGATGTTATAAGCTTGCTTGTGCCCTAAGAGCGTCTAATTTGGCCAAAGGATTTTCTTGCGGCAATTAATTTAATGCTACAACCATTAGGGCTGCAGCAAAACTCACTTTATTTTATCTACTACTTACTTTTCCACCACTGAAATTTACTTGTGAACCTAGATTATTGTTCCACTGCTCATTGGCTATCTTTTTGACAGTTTACTTCTTGATTTTTGTGGTTGGAATTTGTTGTTGTAGCAATTGTTTGCTACAGCCATAAGGCTTCCTTAATACTTTGCTGATAACTTCATTTAGCAGCCTTGTTCTACCATCAAAGCTTGTGCTTATGTATTAGAAAATTATCTACATGTTTAGTACTTGATCATCCAATAAATATTTGATACTTTTGATGGTTAATTATGCAGTTAACAACTCTTTCCATTGCTGATATATATATTTGTTTACTGCTGCAATTTAGGACAGCAATCTTTCCTTGCTTGTCCTCTTGTCTATTTGGCTTGTATCTCAATCAATTGTCTTGTCTCAAGCAGGTTTAACATTCTCTTGCAGGTACACAACACTCTGGCAACCTCCCTTCATCAACAAGACTTATTTCCAAGCCTCCTACCACTTCAAAACTCGACCATAGGGGCTTCATTGGTTATTCTACCACTTTCCATCATAATTACCCTAGGGTCACCAAGATTCCCCCCCCTTGTGGTAACTTATCATCACTAAAGCGAGGGGATTATCTATCTAAGGTGACAGTGGGTAGTTACTCCCATAGTTGTCTCACTCTTGTGGATTGGGTCGGGATTTTCCCAAACTACAATTTGTGCGATAACAGGAACTATTGACTTCAATTGGGGAGCCTACATAAACTAAGGAAGAGATCCAAACTTTGGTGAAGAGATCTAGGATAGCTCTAAATATAGGGATTACGAATATTGTGATTTGAAAGGCAATCCCAATCCGGTCAATTAAAAAAATCATATCTTGGGATGAACAAATTGTAACAATAGAAACTACGAAGAAATGGAGGTGTTAGATGCTTACATGGGAGGTCTAAAGGATGTAATGTACTTAGGAAGGATAATATGGGGTGCCTATGGAGACACCCAAGGGGATAATGAATGTAATGTGGCCATAATAATGGAATAGGCCCACTATGTAATTAAAAAGAAATAATATAATAATAAGGGGTATTGGACATACCCCTACGAATGCTCATGAGAAAGTATAAGTACACATGAGTATCAATGTATTGGAAGTGTGTTGGATTATGCCATGTGTTAAAAGTTACAGCATCGTGAGACATTCTCCAAGATTGTCTTTCGCAAGGCAGAACTTGAGACTTGGAGAAAAGGGTCCTGTGATTCAGGACAAGAGTCAAATAGTCTTGTAAGCTTTAATTGAGCCAAAGCAAAGACAAGACAAGTAAGTTGTAAGTCGGTCTTAATTGAGCCAAGACTGATGTTGCCTAAATGGAAAAAGTGATGTGAAGTTCTCCTAGGTCACTCGAGATGGATAAAGCTACGAGACCTTGTCTAGAGTCTAGCCAACTCTAGATAAGCCATTGTAGCATGTGACCAAATTGTGTTGGAGAACTGAAGAATCACATCCTGAGACAAATAATCTTTACTTATTCTTGAGTTGCAAATATGAAATAAGCTAGTGCATTGGCACGTGTGAGCATGATTATCATGAGGGAACTTGTGTTTTCTTAAGTATGAACAAACTCCTAAGTGTATCATGACTTAACAAGTCATACGCAAATTGTGAATGATCTAAAAGTGAAGATTTCGAAACATAAGCGACTAAGTGTGAATGGGTTTAACTTAGTAATTAATAAGTTAATAAGTGAAATAAGCGACTAAGTAATTAATAAGTTAAATAATAAAATAATTTTTAAAGATAAGTAATTAATGACTTGAGTGATTCTCAAGTTAACTAATCAATTAAGTTAACTAACTATTAAGTTAAATAATTGTTAACTTAAGGAAACAAATCGACTTCTGAAAGAAGTCAACCTCAACTCTAAAAGAAGTAAAAGTGAACCATCCTAACTATAGCGAATCTCTTATAGAAGATCAAGTCATTAGTAATAAAAGAAACGTCAGCGTGTAGCGAATGCTCATTCTTTCTTTGTCACGAAGAGGAAGAGATTATGTTTTTTTTGTAACAAGGCTTTAGTGTTCCAAAAGAGAAGGTGATCTTCTGCAGAACAGTAGCACATGCAAGTTGCCATTGTAAGGTCTAGAGGTCACATATACTCAAGAGATCACTTGGGATCTGTCACGGTTTCAGTGAGTTCTCAAACAAACCCTCATGGTATGTGTAAGAGCCTAATGGCCTATTGTATCTTCTCCTAGCTCAGCTATTCGCTAATAAGAAAAGATCATTTGTTGTTGTGGTTTTTCCAATTGGTTTTCCCCAGGGTAAATGTCTGTGTACTTGTGGATGCAAAGTTTATTATTGTGCTTCTGTTATGGTGAATTTGAGCTTCAGTTTTAAAGTCTAAATTTAAGTACAATGCTAAATTTTAAAAAATCAATCAGATCTGAATCACCATAAAATTAACACCATGTACCCCAAATCTCATGAAGAAACCCCAAACATGTGAACACTTTCAAAGTAGATCCAACACCATGCAACCATCCTCCACAACACATGTGTTCGAATATGAATAATTGTGCTCGTTTTACCATTGACAATACCCTTTTCACCCAACCATAGGCCAAAGCTACCCTTCGAGCACCTTGACCTTGACAAAGAAGAATCTTGGTAACAATCAATAGCCAAGCAAGGCTAATGCACTAAAGCAAGAAAGTAACCAAAGCTGATCAAATAGTCCAAAACAAAAACTGGGGCAACACCTTCCCCAGAACTTGCGCACAAGACTGCCAAACTGCATTGTGCATAAGTGACTGATGCAATTCTGAGAATGTGACAAATGAGAGACTGGCGCCCTCTATTTATAGTATTTCTAGCAGACTTGCCTAGGCCGACTTCTCCTTCTGGGTACTAATTAATTCATATTATTTATCTTTCTTCAGCCGACATTTCGTCTACGGTTACATTCATTTCTTTGCTTCCTTCCGGAATATTCTAATCTCGTCATAGGTCACAATAGAGGTTCATACCTCCCGAAGCTACCATAATATCAACACTCCCTCCTAGCTAGGGAGGTATGGTCTTGAGCCCAAACAGACCATTCAATTGGTAGTGTCATGAGCACCGTCATTATTATCCAACTGGATAATCTCCTATGACAACTAGTACAATATCAATTGATAGAACACACCAATGTTTATCCATGGTAGTATGCAACTACTCAAACCGTGACACATAGTCACAAACAGTGGAACAAATCCACCACAATAGTATATCTCTACTGTCTAGAGACAGGCAGTCTCCATAACAATCATCTGATGCCAACCTGCACAGAAAATATTGTTAAAATAAACCGAATCATCTGGACCAATCTTTCACTCACATCTGTGAGATCTGAAAGAATATTTGCCCTCAGAGTAGAACATCAACGATGGGCTAACTGCCCTATACTTCTCAAACAAGGAAGAACGATTGTTCTGATTTCTGATCCTGGACCATTCCTTACCCTAGGCCATTCCTCCGACACTAAACAAAGTGTAACCTGGAGAGAATGAATCTGCCCTAAGGAATGCTTGTCCCTGATTGCTGAGCCTGGACCATTCCCCACCCTGGGCCATTCCTCTGGCACTAAACAAAGTGCAACCTAGAGAGAATGAATGCACCCTAAGGAGTGATTGTTCGGACCATTTCCTCTGTTAATCACAAAAGGAAAAGATTGTCCTGTATCAACCTCCAAAACGGACCATTCCTCATGTTAACCACAACGAGAAATCGTTGTCCGGCGAGGCGGGCTAGTCTTCTTGAGTAACCCTCAAGAAGAGAGACTAGCCTAGACCACTCCCCATGTTAACCACAATGGGAAGTTGTTGTCTATGATACATCAGCAATCTGGACCATTTCCCATGTTAACCACAATGGGAAATCATTGTCCGTCAAAAATCTCAATCCACTTTCCAAATAGGAAAGAATCTGTCCAAGCTGGACTATTTTTCAATTTCAAAATAAATGTCTTCAATAATATTTTCAGTGCTCCCTCCCAGCCTGGAGAGTCATTTCTTCCCTTTCAGCTAAGGGAGTTATTTCCACGATCCCCATCTTCTTTCGGAAATATGAAAACTTTATTCTGGATAAAGGCTTTGTCAGGATGTTTGTTGTTTGCTCATCTGTGGGGATATACTCGAGCTTTACCTCTCTTTCCTGGACTTTATCTCGAATAAAGTAGTATTTGACCTCAATGTGTTTCAACCTTTCATGAAACACGGAATGTTCTAATAATCTTATACAACTCTGATTATCACAATGTATTATGGTCGATTTTGGAATCTGATCAAATAAATCGGAGATTAACTTCCTTAGCCATATTGCTTCTGTGCATGCTTCACATGCTGCAATATACTCTGCTTCTACTGTGCTGAGTGCGACAGACTTCTATTTCCTGCTACCCCAAGATATCATAGCGGAGCCCAAGTTGAAACACATACCTGAAGTGCTCTTTCTGTCTTCTGCACTTCCAACCCAATCTGAGTATGTGAATCCATGAAGTTGTATATCACTGGATGCGGTATATCTCAAGCCATAGATTATTGTCCCACGAATATATCTTAATCAGTGTTGTAAAAATCGCCGATAAATCGGCAAAATCGCGATAAATCGCGATTTTTTCCAAGAGCCGATTTTTATGAGAAAATCGGCCAAAAAATCGGCCCGATTTTAAAACGATTTTTAGGCGATTTTTTCATAAAAAATCGCGATTTTTACCAATAAATCGCCAAAAAA
>JASDQU010100198.1:3796-18433 GCA_032191745.1 Picea mariana | reverse complement strand
CACTCAACTGTCTCAAGTGAAAAATGAATCTCCTCCTTACCCTTTTGCCTCCTTTAGCCTTCCTTAGGCCAAACCTAAAAGATCAATGGCTTAGATTAGATCTAACCAAGTCTAATCAATGGGTGAGACCATTTCTCATAAATCTCACTTGGAAACCCACTTTACTTAAGTTTCCATAGTTTGTTTTATGTCAATTAATTCACTCACTTGTGAATTAATTGTCACTTTATGCCTTAAGTGACAAATTTCACTTTATGACTTAAGTCTCCTAAGTCAATGTGAAATTAGAAAATAAAGTAAAAGTATAAGGGTAATACTTTCCCCCCTTTGTGTTTATAGACTCACAAACACAAGGGGACCACTTTCCTTGGTACCCAAATCTCAACAATATTGTGCAAATTTTGGGACAATAAGACTTCTTGCCATTTTCCCTCCTGCCTTCAGGATTATTTCATTATATATCATCTTGGTTTGAATTGTCTAACATTGTTTTGCAGGTACACAACATTGGAAACCATTTATCAAACCCAAAGACAATCTCTCCAACCCTCAAGACCCTTTAATCATGACCTATAGGGGTGGTTCCTTCAACTCCTGGTCTTTCCCTTTGCAATCCCCCTAAGGTCACCTGGGAAGCCTCCCTTGTGTTGGTCTTGTCCATCACTAAAACAAGGGGGATATCTATTGAGGTGATAATGATAGGTGTCCCCAATTGTGTCACACATTTGTTGTTTGGGATGGACTTTGCCCAAACTACAAACTATGCGATAACAATGATCTCACAAAGTTTCCAACAACATGAAAGAGAGGAGGGGCCAACCTTATATAGATTCGCTTGTAATGGCTAGTTCTCCCTCTCTCATTAAAATAATATTTATTGACTTGTCATCTAGAAGCTAGAGACCAAATCATGACAAACAAAATGATTTTAATCAATCTCTTACATTAAAAATCTAGCCACTCAAAGGTTTGACTTAATCAAGGGGAAACAGCTAGCTGGCTGCAATAAATCTCAACAGTTAAGAAATGAATCGATTTTACTTAGAGAGGCATCGTATAGTTGCAAGAATGTTCCATGGTTGTATGTTGACCTTTGCTACTCCAATGTTCCACTCGATTAACCCCAACAAGCAACTTCTTTACCTCACGGCTATTAGGATACATTGGTTTAGCCAACGGTTAGGAAAATGTACGAACAAATTATTGGGCAGCTCCTTTAATTTATATGCCACGACTCTATTTGACTTGTATAAAGTGGTTAACCGTTGGCTCAACGGGTGGCGGCTCTAGTTGGCCAATGGTCCACATGAATTGACCCATGGCTAGTTCAATTGACGGCTCCCTCTAAATTAAGTTGGTAGGTCCCTTAGAGTTGGTCGATTTGATGATTAGGTGATGATCCATTTTGTGTATTTACCAAGCACCAACATATATACCTTGAAACCCATGTTCCACTTAACATCCACGACATCCTTTGATTCGGTCATCATTTTGGCATGGTGGCTATTTTTAATGGCGGCTCTATAACCAAGTCCACCCTCTAACATTTCCACTTCACTATATCAATGGTCGTTGGGTTAATTAAAGTGCTGGTGACCTTTTAGTTTGGCGACTCTTCATAATATGGTGGCTTCTCTTCACATAGTGTGCGACTCTCTTAATTTAAATCCGCCCCCTTCATATGTAAAATACCACATTTATTTACAGTGCACCATCCTTTACAAAGTCAATGGGCTCCTCAAATAAGAGGAACTAATGTAGTGGACAATGACTTCATTGTCCACTCACCCATTTTTTAATTATTTAACCATACGCCCCTTTGATGTGGGTTTAATATGAAATTCACCTTTGTCCTTTTGGTTCACTTAATAAAATAATAAAGAGGGAATGGCATGGTACCTTTAAAAAAAATTCCTTGTGATAATATAATGTTGCCTAAACCAAAGTGAGTGGTTAGAGTGTAAAGTGGGTGACCCAATTAAACTTATCATACTTTGTTAGATCCATGTAAAATTGTCAAAAAGGAAACTTTTGACACATGGGTTTTTTCTTGGGACAAGATTTCATTGATCTTTGGTGTTGGAATTTTCCTTTTAAAACACTCAAGATATAACTTTATATGCCTTTTTATCTACCCCCTTAGTCGGGTTTTGCCGAATCCACATAAAAACTCTTGAACTAAAAAATTCTTCCACATGGGTTTTGTCCGGGATGTGATTTGCATATTCTTTGCCACTGAAACTGTCCTTGCATGTTTTTGGATGACTCTCTATTGCCACATTTTTTGGTAAATTTTCTTCAGTGACACTTTGATAACTGATTTCTTCTTACAACCCGACCTTTTTCCAAAATTTCAACGTGGCATGTCAAGTATGCATGAAGACGTTCAATATGAGCCCCTGTTGTATTTTTGGCCCCCGGATCTCGTGCATAGGAATCTGTGAACTTCCTCGAAATCCGTGAAATGGTGATAACTTTGTGAGACTGCCATGTTGTGAACTATGAATGGTAATTCTCCATGGACAAGAGATGCAAACAGACTCAATATAAAATAACCATGTGGGAAGACATAAGTGTGCATGACATGGACCAGACTAGGCCCCACAAACTACGATCACCCCTACATAAGACTCGTGGATCCACACAACTCATGTGTCTACAATAGATCCATTCCAAGGCCTCCAATCTAATCCAGGACGAAAGATATTCAGATGGGGACTAAGGAAATTGATCATGGTCGAACCAAGTCTAGGAGTCCATTATACATCATCATCCACTATGGTTTAAATGGCTTTAACTTACACCCTTAGGCTTACAACGATGTAGCCAAATGAAAAATGTAAGGTACCTCCTGGAGAGGTAACAACTGGCTCCAACTGCGAGACGCGTGCTCTTCTCGAAGGGATGTGAGCACCCTGAAATCTTTCACCTGTAAACCTGAAACAATCTCAAACAAAACATCAAATGATAGGAGAGGGAGTAGGACATGAAGTCTTGTCCCATCCTAGAAAGAAAAGTAAACCTAAACAAAATGCATATAATCTATGAAATGCAAATGCTAAAATTAAAAGTTAAACTAATGCTCATAATAGAGCTTATTCCAACCAACCAAAATTTCAACTAACATTACTATAGTACACGATTCCCTTAATAGTATCATCCATCACCTAAATAGAAGATTTTAAGAAGTTGCTTGTTGACAAGCAAGGGGATCTTCTCACCACGCAAATGGCTAATATAGAAAGAATTATTACATGCAATGCCTTGAATCTGATATGGGAAAGCCAGAGGCTTTCAAATTTACCATGGTTAACTTGTTTCTCACCTTTCTTGTCCCATAATGGTACTAAGTCACCTTCCTGAAATTTTCACTGGAGGGATTTCTTGTCAAACTTCTACTTAGCCTTCTCTTGACTCTAAAAGAGATGATCATATGCATGTCTCCATGTCTCGTCAAATTCTATCAACTGGTTGATTCTTCCTTGCATAGCCTTTGCATCTATTGAAAATTGTTGCATTATTTTATACACTGGAAACTTTAGATGGATGGGTAAGATCACATCCATTCCATACACTAACTTAAAAGAGATTTTCCCTGTGGAATCTTTCTTTGTAATTCGATCTACCTAGAGAGCATATTTGAGTTGGTTGTCCTAACTACTCTTATTTTCACCAACTTTCTTCTTGATGATGTTCATTCAATTATTTTTTCTTGACTCGGCCAAACCATTTCCCTGTGGGTAATAGTTTGATGAACGTGACGAGATGATTGCATACTTGTAGAAAAAATAAGAAAGGTTGATTGAACTGAAGGCTTTGACGTTATTTGTTGTAATCTTTGTTGGAACACCAAATCTGGTGATGATTATGTTTTATAATAAATTCATGACCACTTCATCTATTTCTCTGTTGGTTGGGATGGCCTCAACCCATCTAGTGAAGTAGTCTATCGTTGTCAATATCCACTTGTGACCATTGCTTGAATTATCCTTGAATTCCCCGATGAAATCCAATCCCCACTATTGAAAAGGTGCTTTGACCACAAGGCTCCAAAGGTAATGTTGCTAACTTTTTTTTCCATGTGAAGAACTGACATGACTGACATTCTCTAATGAACTTGTGAACATATGCAAAGATAGTGGGACAATAATAGCCACCTCTAAGTATCTTGTGTGTGGTGGTCTTAGTTGCATCATGTCCACCACAAAGGCCCTGATGAAATTCCTATGTTAAGCTCGCTGCCTCTTCTGGATCTACACATCTTAGGATAACATCATCTGGATTTCTCCATCCTATCCCTTGATCAATGAAACAATACTTAAAGGATTTCAACCTCGAGGCTCTTCTTTTGTGCTCTACTAGATATCTCAAACTAGAAAGATGTCTCAGATAATATATAATGTCCCTGTACCATTTATGTTGTTCTAAGTTCTAAGTAACTACATTGATCATACTATTATATCCATCTATGAGGCCAAGCACTTGTTCATAGCTTTATGTTATTAACTTCACCAACCCTGGTCCTTTTATCATCTTTGTGGATCTGATCTCTAGATTATAATCTTTATTTTGGCAACCCACTTTCCTCTTGTGCCCAAACAATACCGCTGTGAGAGTATGTCTTTTTCTGTTAGGTGAGGCACAAAAGCTATTAATCTTGAATATCCAACATATGTTCTGAAATTCTTTAGTGACTTCACCAAAGCATTTGTGTGTTTCTTTATGTTGGTATAATTCAATTCTGCATCTTTGAGCATCTTGCTCATATATGCAATTGGTTGTTCATTTCCTTAATCATTCTTTTGTAACAAGACACATGCAACAATACCATTAGAAGTAAAAGAAAATATGATGAAATCTTTTGAAAAATCAGGGCTTACTAATACCGATGCTTTGGTGATGGCGTCTTTGGTCTGATGAAATGAATGACGCCCTATTTCATCCCATCTAAAAATCGTTTCTTTCTTTAACAAATTGTTCATTGGTTTGAATATCTTTGATATATGTGGGAGGAAGCATCTAATGAAGTTGACCTTTCCCGGGAATGACTACAATTCTTTCTAGTTCCTTGGCAATTTGATCTTTTGGATCCCCTTGATCTTTTCAAGGTCGATTCTGACTCCTTCCTTTGATACAATGTAGCCCAAAATTTTTCCTTTTGTTACACCTAAGATGGTCTTCTTTGGGTTAAGATATATTTCGTACATCCTGCATCTTTCGATGACCTGTTTGAGATGACTGATGTGATCCTTTCTGTTCTTTGAGAGAACTGTGAGGTGATCTTGATAGATTTCCATGATCTCCCTGATAACATCTCTGAATTCATAGTCCATGGCTCGCTAAAAAGTAACACCCGCGTTTAGCAACCCAAATGGCATAATGATGTACTCGTATGTTCCCCAAAGAGTTGTTAATGTCGTTTTCTTTCGATCATCAAAATTAACCAATACTTGGTTGTATCCTATGATCCTATGTAACAACATCTCCATATCTAAAAGGGGGTAATTGTCCTTGATACATGCCTTGTTGAAATATTTGAAGACCACACATAATCTAATCTAACCCGTCTTCTTTCTGACTATCACCGGGTTTGACAACCAAGTAGTAGGCCTCGTCGGAGTGAGGATTCTTGCATCTAGTAATTTATGCAATTATAGCTTGACCATGGGAGCTAACTTGGGGTTGATCCTCCTCAACGTTTTCCTGAATGGATTTGCTCCTGGTAGTAATGGTATAGTATGTTGAATGATATATCCTTTCTACGTCTTCAAATCATCATATAACCAAGAAAATACATCTTTATACTCCATCACAAGCTTTCAGATCTTTTCATTTTCTTCGGTCGTTGTACCAGCCTTGATCATCTTTAGATCTATAGTTGTTCCCACATTGATATCTTGATACTCTTCAAGTTTTGTCATTTCTATCCTTCCTTTCAATGCATCATCTCTGTCAAAATTGGACTCCAAAGGCATTAAACCTGCATATATCTTATTTGTGCATATTTCTTCCATGTTATGTAGCAAGATGAGGATTTGGTCATCATCTTCAAACGCCAATTTTCTAGATGGTCTAAAATGGAGGGCATGTAAAGTGCGACTATTCTATCATCATTTTTCAATTCAGGACATGGATGAAATAAAGATGTTGCCACTGCAAGCGCATCATCCTTCTCCTTCTATGCTCAAGGTACTACTTCGAGGTTGATTTCCTAGAATTCTTTCATGGATAAAAGAACTACTAACCTGTATCTTTTTAGTCTTTCTTGCTTGCAAGCATAGTGTCCCTTAACTTGGCAAAAAATAAGGTCAGAATCACCTATGATATGTAAAACTTTAATTCCTAAGTCTTTATCCATATTTAAACCAAGTGGTAATGTTTCATATTCAGCCACATTATTCGTAGCTTCGAATTCTAATATGAAATAATAATAAAGGAGTTCATCGAAGGGAGAAGTAAACATAATACATGCACCATTACTTGACATGAAGCTAACTCCGTCGTAATGCAATGTCCATTTATCATCGGTGACTAAACGAACTATTCCCTCTGTTGTGAATATTGTGTAGGCTCCAAATCCTTCATCTTGCCATACCAAATTATCTTCTTTGTTCCAGGGATCCTCAACATGACTTTGTTTGTAAGCTTCTCTAAATAGGGTAACCAATTTGTTGTCAGGACTCTGTATTGTGGCATAAGATAGATCCATCTATAATGTGTTGAGATTTGGGTACCTTGGAAAGTGGTCCCTGTTATCCCCCACTTTTAGGGATAACTAGGAGATTATGTCTCGAGGCCCACAAGTCCTAGACATGGAGTACTGAGAGCCAGATCAACTTGAGCATGGCCCTGGAGGGCCACTCTTTTCTCCCTTTCAGCGCCTCCACTTTGTCAGTAGCAGCAACAGCATCCATCACCTTCAGCTTGGTCCTGTATCAGAGATGGTTCTTACTCGATGAGGTGATGAGTCCGAGTATCATGGTATGTGTCACTCTGATCCTCAAAACCTTTGAATATGTGCATTTGATTCCTTTGTTTCTAACAGGTGCTTGGGTCTTATGCTTTTCCACTTGACCATGTCTGAGGGGAATGAAAGGATGCCCTAGCAAGCTTGTGTCCATAGGTTTTGAGTTGTCACTGGGGGGATTTTTGAAAAATCATCATCCGTTCCCGTCATACATACCACTTTCCATCTTATTTCCCACTCACCCATCCCGTACATTAGTCTGGGCATAGGGTTAGCCAATCATTTAGGGGTTGTTCCTTACCTTGTGGGAAGAATGGGCTAAAGGCCTGGGGGGTAAAAGAAGCCGACAATAAAAGCCTAAGAATAAAACCTCGAGATGCTTTGCCGAGGGATCCCTGAGAAAACAATAAAAATCTTCTTAGCAAGAAATAGAGGGACCCGTAAAAATAAATCAAGACCTAGTTGACGGATAGGCGGTCTCATCACGAGCCAGCCTATTAGGTCCATGGGTGCCTAACGATATGACACTACTAGCAGTTGGTTACTACACCAGGGTAGTGGCTCTTGGTTGCATGGCCAACAAAAAGAGGGTCTCATCATGAGCCAACCTTCTCATTTCTATGAAAGTACTTGCGGGTAACATTGTCACCTCTGGTCCCCAAGCCAGGGCAGTGTCCCTTGACTAGATTCTTCAAAGAAAAAAGCAATAAAAAGATAAAAAAACAGTAAGAGAAGACCTCGTTAGAGGATAGGGGGTCTCATCACGAGCCAACCTATTAGGTCCATGGGAATCTAGCGGTATGACATTACCAACATCTAGTCACCATGCCAGGGTAGTGGATCTTGGAGGCATAGCCAAGAGAAAGGGGGTCTCATCACGAGCCAACCTTCTCATTTCCGTGAAATGCTTGTTGCTAACATTGCCACCACTGGTCACCAAGCCAGGGCAATGTCTTTTCACTAGTATCTTGGAAGAAAAAAAATGAAGATAAAAGGCATGGATGGGCTTGGAAACATTGCATCCATGACAAGTGCAGCTCACCCTCCATGGAGGCACCCACCGGTAAGCCATCCCTGCTATCACTTCACCTTTTGCCCAGGCATCCCCATCCACTTACATAACTTGGATTTGATCCTTTCTAGGAACAACCCTTTTTCTAGTAGACTCTATCCCAATAGGACGTCCTGTCATTTTCCCCAAACTTGTATTGCAGACTTGTATAATGTATTTAAGTACTAGACTGGGGTAAAGGGGCTTTATGCACATGTTTAATAAATATTGATGATTAGATGTGATTGACATTGCTATGATCCCTGTGACTTATGAGCCCCTGGAGGGCGTAGTTGTTGACGCGCAGTATCATGCCCGACAGACAGGTACCATGTTGGACAGCTACACATGGGGAGATGATCAGTTCGGACCTCCATGGGGCTGAAGAGCCCACCAGATGGATGTTGAGACCCCATCAAGGGGCAGAGACAGGGCAGAGCGTTTGTACTAGGGAAGAGCAGAAGAATCCACCAGAGGCAGCTGAGAAGACCTGTACCTAGGGGGGTTGAGCCCTCTCCATAGGAACGTTGGCCTTGAAAGGCCCAGGACGTCTCCCAGAATTCCCATGACGTCACCCAGTAGTATGGATGTTTTGGGAGGCATATATGGCAATTTTGGCACGTGTGGCAGCTTGGAGAATCCTAAGGAGTGTTAACGTTTTTCTCTAGGAGGCTACATTTGCCCTAAAAGGGGCTAACGTCACCCTAGAAAGGGGATGACATCTCACTAATGCTTGATTAGGGTTTAATTTTAAGACATTTAATGTAAAATAGTATGATTTTGGTATTTTGGCCTTATCGACCTTTTAATGACCTAAAATGTAATTTAGGTCATTGGTATGCTATATATTGAGGGGTTTTGCCTTCATATTTGGATCATCTTTGACTCACTCAATAGTGGGGCCTGAAATTTGCACCATTTTGGGGGTTATTGGATGAAATTGTGCGGCACACTTGTTGAAGGAAGACTTTTTTTGTTGGCATTTTGGCATCTCTTGGTGGAAGGTATTACAACTACGGTTTTGCTATGTGATTTCTTGGTTAAATGTAAGTGAATTTCTGCAAAACTTCTTGATTGAATGGTTGTAGTGTTGTTTTCTTGCATTTATTATTATAATTTGTTGAATCAAACCCTAGGTGACAAGCACACATTGAAGGTCCTTGTCTCATGTCCCTACCAAGGTTATAAGCCATTTTATTTGTTGAAGTAAGATAGAGCCTTGCCTTGGCAACACTCTATTCTTTCTTTCTAGCCTAGTAGTTTTACTTTTGTTGAGATAAGAAGGAGAGAGACGCATCAATGCCTAGGGTAGCCTACACTTGGTGAGTCGTCTTTCCCTAGGGTTTGACTAGTGAAGCCTTGCTCTAGCAACACGTCATTTTCAAACTCCCTTGTCTTGGATCAATCATCTTTTGAGCTAGCCATTTTTGCCATTTGAGCTAAATAAGGAGGAGAGAGCACTGAGGCCTAGGTTTTTCTACACCAAAATGAGCCTCTCTCCCCTAGGGTTTCATCTTTGAGGCCTTTCCATAGCAACACCTCAAAGTTTAACTCTCTTGTCTTTAGTTTCATCATATTCACTTACTCCTTCAACCCTTGCGTCCTCTTTTTGACTCCATATACCCTAGGAGCGCACTCATCTAGGGCCTTTTGTGTTGAGTAACTTGATCCTACAAACTTCCAAAACTTTGAACAAACCCTAACAATCACTAACCCAAGCCTAGACTAACCCTTCTAACCCTATCGTTGTCGTCATCTTTCTATGTTATAAACATCTATATGCAACACCTACTTTATCTTTGAAGCAATTGAATGATTGGTTAAGGCATTGTTTATAAAGTGTTGATATTGTTACATTGATTACCATCAGCATTTATTGTGAAGTGATATTGTAATCATTGCTATTGTACAACTTTGACTTGCTTCATCAATAATATTGTTTATCAATTGCTTATTATCAAAAAGTCATTTGTTATATGAAGTACTAACCAACAAGCAAGCTTGCACATATAGTTTTATTGTTGCTTTGTCTTGGGCAGGTCCTCTTATTGGTTATTACTTCCGATTATCTTTAATGGAAAAAGCCGAACTTTCTGATCAGGTGGTGACTTGTGAGGGGGATCATTATCACTTAGCCTTGCTAAACCTTTTGCCTTCTCAAAACCCCAAGTCATCGGGGACATCTCCCCCGGGCCTTACCTCCCTAAATATAAAGAACCTTCCCATCGAGGTGACATTGGGCAGGATTGGTTAAGTTACGCCATTTTGACCTCTTTCCATCCATCTATTATCCTAACTACAAACTGTATGATAACATTTTGGCACCGTTTTCGGGGAACACTGAGTCAATTCTCCTCAAGACGACACTTTTCGGTAATCCTTGCCTCAAGAGCCTTTATCTTACAAGCTTACCTGCTGACTCCACTTACGGTGTTTTCCCTTATCCTTTGATAATTTCAAGAAAATTATCTAGCGACTCCACTGATGACGAAGCCAACTATGACTTCACAATGGGACCCGGGAAACTACAAGCCTTTGGACATGAGTAACATCCCGAGGTACCCTCAACATGAAATATCCCTGATCCCATTGATCAAGATATTTACTATGGATCTAGTGTTATGTCTCGCAGATTTGATACACTGGGGGTTTCTGAATGTGTTTTATCTTCAGATCTGATACTTTGGGGGTTTCTGGATGCATTTCACTTGTGTGCTTAAGATGTTCACGGTTATTGCATGTGCATATTTTATATTATGGTTTAAATAGTATATAGATGATGCATGCGGAAATAAAGAACATCAACCGCCCAATAATATGTATTATGAGACTTAAGCACGGAAATACAATGACATACTGGAAATATAGAAAATATTCATCAGTTAGATCTCATGGATCGTCATTGGAATACAAGAAAATAACATAAAAATACCCATGATTAGAAGATGAAGGAAGATCTGATGCATGCACATATAGATTGACAAAATAGGTGATTCTGGAGAAGTACGGTAACTGATACAAGCTGGAAAACTCGTCCGAAAGGTTATACCCATCGGAATGAGCTGGAAACTATCCCAATAGAAGCGCCCTGGCCTCTAGACTGATACTGATGAGTGTCAGATGACAGATCTAGTCTCGGATGCACTGGATCTCGACCCCTGGGAGGTTTGCGTGTCTCCCGGGACTCTGGATGCGCCCCAAATTATTCCACCAATGAAATCAACTGCTATAGGACTCAAAACGATTGCCTCAAAAAATAAGGAACTAGGTCGGAAGGGTTTCCCCGGATCTGCTCTGATGCTCCGTCTGCAACCCCAAATGTCCTTCCAAAAGAGTTGTGCCCTAAATGGCTGGATGATGCGCTCTGAAGGATTCCACCGTCAGAATTTGATGGAAAGTGGCTCAATCTAAGTGCCTTGGCTAGATCTCAACTGGGTCGGAAGGAAACTGCAATCTAAGCTTTGACCTCATCCAGCTCCACAAACCCTCAATTTGACTTGCACCCTCACTAGCTGATGTTGCGCAACACTGCAACTGGATGCTCATGAATAGCACGGTGAAATACCTAGATGGTATCTCCAATGGGCTAGGGTGTGTCTCTCAACACCGAAACTGATCAATGGTGGTAGTTTCCTCCAAAAATCCCCAAAATAGTAGAAGTCGAATCTCTTCCTCCTCTGGGAACTTTCAACAACAAATCATAACAATGCATAATGAGGAATTAGGTCAAATTCCTCCCTTTATACCCTTCCCGATATAATTCACCATTGATCTCACTTAATCTAGGCGTTTTTCCTCCTAAGGTAAATAATTAATTAATTAAGTCCCCCTTTAGCACCTTTTCGTTCTAATTCTTTGTTGACTGAGGCTTAAGTGACTTTTCCTAAGCTTTTTGGCTTAATTCATCGTTTAGCCACCAAATCATCCTTATTTCTCCATCTTGTTCCCTGTTTGTGCCTGACTATAGTGTACAGGAACACATAGACTACTAAGTCACTCCCTGCTGACCCACTCTTAGGAACGATACATCACAGTCCTCCCTTCCCGAGATTGTTTGTCCTCAAGAAACATCAATCCTAGGTGGTGCAAAATATGCTCTCCCTCCCATGTGGCATACTCCACTGGAAGACCCCTCCATCTAACCAAGCACTCCCTGATGACCCTGCTCCTCAACCTGTAGTCTCTCTGCTCTAGTACCTCCTCCGGCACTAGCTCCAATTGGCCCTCCTCATCCAAGGGTGGCAACTCCTCTAAAATACTAATATGTTGTCCCACGACCTTTTTAAGGCAAGAGACGTGAAAGATGTTATGAATCTTGCTACCCTCTGGTAGCTCTAGCACATATGCCACCTCGCCTATCCTCCTGATGACTCTGTATGCCCCATAAAAATTCATCTTCAACTTCTCTGCTCCGCTCCTCTTCAAGTAGGACTATCTGTATGGTTGTAATTGTAGAAATACCAAATCCCCTACCTCAAAACTGCGCTCGACTCTGTGTCGATCTGCATATATATTTTGTTGGTTCTGATTCGTATGCAAGTTCTCCCTCACTGATCGCATAATGCTCTGACTCTCCTCCACCGAGTCTTTGGCCCCCGGGACCCTATTGTCCCCAAACACAATCTCCACAAAGGAGGGTGCATCGTATCCGTACAATGCCCTGAACAGTGACATCCCGATGGACATATGGTAAGTTGTGTTGTAACAATACTCACCCATGTGTAACCATATCACCCATGTGCGTTGTTGCCCCCCCACATAGTTCCTCAGATACCCCTCCACCCATCTGTTGACGATCTTTGTCTATCCATGTGTTTGTGGGTGGTAGTTGGTACTGGTAGCTAGCTTCGTGCCTGTCAACCTGAACAACTCCTGCCAAAATGCGTTGATGAAGCGCCCATCTCTATCACTGAATATCTGCCTAGGTAAACCATGCAACCAAAATACCTCCTTGAAAAACAACTTTTCTATCTATATGGCCTTGTCGTTTGTGGGTATGGCAAAGAAATGTGCAAATTTGGTCAGTCTGTCGACCACCACAAATATACAGTCCCTTCCTTGCACTCGAGGAAGGCCTGTAATGAAATCCATAGAAATGCTCTCCCATTTCTGCTCTGGAATGGCTAGAGGTTGTAGCAGCCCTGCGGGGTGTGTCTACTCGAACTTGTTTTGCTGACAATTCGTGCAATCCTAGATATGTTTCAACACATCATCCTTAAGACCCTTCCATGAGAATCTCTCCCTGATCTGCCTATATGTTTTGAAGTACCCCTGATGCCCTGTTGTATGCGAATCATGACACACCTTCAAAATTTTCCCCTTCAGGGTAGATTCTAGAACCAAGTAGATCTGGTCCTTGTAGAAAATGACATCATCAAGAACCCGGTGTCTATCATCGACCATCTATCCATCCATCACCTCACAAGCAAATTTGTTTTTGGAGTACTCCACCAACAAATGAGCTTTCCAATTTGTACAAATGTCCATCATCGAACATCCTGCTGGCCTCTTGGACAAGGCATCTTCTATGATATTCTTTTTTCCCTTGACATACTCAATGTCAAAGTCAAAGGCTTGGATATTTGAGACCCACTTTTGTTGTCTCTCACTGAGGTCTTTCTGATCTAGGAAATACTTGAGACTGTTATGATCGGACTTTACTGCAAATCTACTGCCTACCAGATACTGCCTGAATTTGGTTAAAGCATGCATGATCGTTAGCATTTCCTTGTCCACTGAAATATCCCTGATCCCACTAATCAGGGTATTTACTACGGATCTAGTGTCCTGTCTCATAGATCTGATACACTGGGGGTTTCTGAATGCGTTTTATCTTCAGATCTGATACTCTGGGGGTTTCTGGATGTGTTTCAGTTGTGTGCTTAAGATGTTTACGGCTATTGTATCTGCATGTTGTATATTTTGGTTTAAACAGTATATAGATGATGCATGCGGAAATAAAGAACATCAACCGCCCAATAATATGTATTATGAGACTCAAGCATGGAAATACAATGACATACTGGAAATATAAAGAATAGTCATCAGTTAGATCTCATGGATCGTCACTGGAATACAAGCAAATAACATAAAAATACCCATGATCAGAAGATGAAGGAAGATCTGATGCATGCACAGATAGATCGACAAAATAGGTGATTCCAGAGAAGTACAGTAAGCGCTACAAGCTAGAAAACTCGGTCGGAAGGTTATACCCATCGAAATGAGCTGGAAATTGTCCCAATAGAAGCACCCTGGCCTCTAGACTGATATTGATGAGTGTCGGATGACAGATCTGGTCTCAGATGCACTGGATCTTGACCCCTAGGGGTTTTGCGCACCTCCCGTGACTCTAGATGTGCCCCAAATGATTCTACCAACGAAATCAACTTCTATAGGACTCAAAATGATTGCCTCGCCAAATTCGGAACTGGGTAAGAAGGGATTCCCCGGATCTGCTCTGATGCTCGGTCTGCAACCCCAAATGTCCTTCCAAAAGAGTTGCGCCCTAAATAGCTGGATGATGCGCTCTGAAGGATTCCACCATCAAAATATGATGGAAAGTGGCTCAATCTAAGCGCCCTGGCTGGATCTCTATGCATGATCGCTCTGATACCAC
>JASDQU010100197.1:293818-326285 GCA_032191745.1 Picea mariana | reverse complement strand
AAAGAGATTGGTCGATATGGCTAAGGATAGTTCAAAGTTTTCAGGAATTCAAGGCAACATCACTAGTATGGAATTCTTATATGCACTTCAGTCAGACATCAACATTCAGCATGAGATCCGATATATCTTCATCACCAAGCCTACCTTCGCCAAATACACAAAAATGGATGAAGTCTACCGAAGGCTACTCAAAGTCAGCGTTCCTAGTCATATTCGATGGGAAGAGATTTATGACCTGATCGAGTAGTAGATAATTTGTCCTAGCACAGTCAGTTGTCTAGTCAGATGAGGTCGTGCAGAGGCCTCCCCAATGGCTCACCCAGAAAACAGCATGCAGTTGCGACACATCATCAAACAGTTCCTAGATTTTAGTAGATTGTTAAGTTAGTTAGGATAAAAATAGATTTACCACGTCCTGATCTTTAATGACAGGATCGTTTGTAATTTTGGGTTATAAATACTTCACTTTTAGAAGTATTGAGGGTTGATCTTTATGCCCTGCGAGCTATCAGACTGTAATATTTTTCAAGAGATCTTCTATTAATACAAAGAGGCATTTTTACAGGATTCTTTCGTGTATTCATTGGTGATGTTTTTCTTTCTAAGTTTAATGTTATTCTCACATAGTTATCATGCTATTTGCTAAATCTAATCTTTGAAAGTAATGAATGTTGTAGCATTTATCTTCGTATACCCTGTTTCTCACTTTGAAAGATTTTTATGTCTTATCTTCTGACTTTATGGTAAAGAAATTCTTAATTGCTTCTTTATTGTAACTAACTTTCTCACCTTTTTCTTCTATTCCTCATTTATGAATGAATCCAGTGATTATATTATCTCGCCCTGTGAAAGGTTTCTTTGTTTTCTTGTTTGGATTTCATTCTTACGACATGGACCCCATAGCCCAATGGATGTGTAAACTATCTCAGCGAACCCGAAAAACACTACAACAACAAAACCAACTTATTTTTTTACCTAGCCTAATATTTTAAATTTGAAACATATCTAAATCATATAGAGAGATCCCTCTCTGAAGTTGGTATGGCTAGATCCCAGCTTCGAAGCGGTTGGATAAAGTTACCTCTCGTATATTTCTTCTTTCTGACAACCTCTAAGAAATTTACAGGGCGTTAACAGGAAGCACCCTTTCGAAGGGATTTGAGAGATTTCTTAAGGGATGGAATGTTTTTTTCAGTCCACCTTGAATGGGTCTCAATTTGGAAATCAACCTTGGGGACCACTGATAATATCAAAACTTGTAGTAGTCTTTGAACTTTCAGGCAAGCGATTATGAGAAATCCCTTTCCCCCTCTCAATATGGAAATGTTTTTGCAATAGGTTGTAGATTCACAGTTAAGACCCTTACTTGACAGTCTGTTTGGTTACAAGAGAATCAAAGTAGAAGGGGAAAATGTTCACAAAACCACTTTCATTACTAATTGTGATACCATGCCTTACAAATGTCGACTTTTTAGCTTACTTGATATAGGTATTGCTTTTAAAAAAACTATGCACATGACTCTTGATGAATTGGTAACTCTCCATCTTTATATTGATGAGCTAATTGTGTGTGTCAAGGGAATGATCATTACATCAGATTTCCAGGTGATCAGTCCTTTCCAAATTGATTTTTTCTTGGATACTAATTCTTATATATCAAAATATTTATAGGAGCAATTGTTTTCCTACATCACTAACAACCCTCGCTTGAAATATTGCGAGGAACCAACATGAAAATATCTAATGTTGTCTGGATTTTGTTGTATACTAGTAGACTAGATATGCTTTCAATTTCTGTGCTTCTTTATATGCTTACAATACCTTGATTTTTTCCTTCTAAGTTAAGTTTTCTTTCCTTGTTGTTTTTCAATTGATTCTTTTATTGTTGCTGTTTTAATTTATGCATTATTACTTATGTTGTGATTTTTGTCTTTATCATCTTTTAGTGTCTGGTAAAGATAGAATGTTGGATCAATTTTTCCATAATGAAACTCCTGCAAAGCATTGTTAGTCGATAACAATCAATCTTACACAACTGTTATGATGTCCCCTCTTAAGGGCCCTTGAAATTGTTACATATTTCCACTGTTGTCTTACAAGGAATTGGTTATTTCCCACTTATTCTTACCATTTCTTCATCCATTGAGATCTTAAGAGAAAGTCTATAAGTTTTCCTCCGTAAAAGTTAATAGCATATTCCAGTTGAATGATTATGCATACAGTGGTAAAAACCCCTCATACTTAACATTTTTCATCAATTATTCCCAAATTCCCATTCATCTTTCCATTAAGTCCGATCACCTCCCCCTGTTGCATAATTATTTTGGTTACGTCTTCCAAAATTACTGTTCTTGGTCTGTGAAACCACAAGTTTTGAGTTCTAAATCTGTTGAAAACAAATTTTCCTGTCGAGTCGCCAGTTTGTTGACGATTAAAATTGTCAATGAAGTTTTTCCCACAAAGTGTTGCTAAAGCTTATTATTATAAAAACAAAAACTAAATAATACTAGTAGGTAGGACCCCCTTGAACTATTGGAGATCGGATTTGTTCATTTTTTATGTTGTGATGATGTGCGACACAACTTACATGGTTGATGAGATCTTTTTGTTATTGGTATGAGTTGATCTTTAGAAGTGTTGATTCTTTATGTTACTACAACCTATGCTATTCATTAACGTCATTCGTTCTTATCGCATCTGCACAACAAACATGTTAGTGAAATTACATGAAAGGCAGTTTTGAGAAAGGAAAAAATACTATAAAGTGCAAAGAAAAGGAATCTAATTCTGCGTTTTACTATACTACATGCAAACAATGGGAAGGAAATGATAAAAAAGTGAAGAATTTAAATCTATCCTAAACTATACTACATGCATGAGAAGACTTAATGATTATTGTTAAACTCTAGCTAGCAAGTAAATGGACATAAATTTCAATTGGCTTGTATGGTTAATACACATTTGGTATGAAATGTTGATGGCACATTGGCAAGGTAATATTGTTATTGGTTATGCGAATGGTTGAATTATATGGGAATTGAATTATGTTATGGCATGAGTCACACTATTGGTTTTTAATATGGTGATGGTTTCGATACATGGTTTGATTAATGGTTGATGAAGAGTGTGTTGGCATGTACTGATGAGTTAATTCATTCTGGGTGGAGGCGAAATGCATTTACTTCACATCACCTTTACTCCTCCTATTAGTCACCACCCTAGTCGGGCTATTGTTCGCGCTTGTTGTTGTGGTTATGCTCCGAATTTTTAGCAGGGAGGAATCGCTCGCCCATCTCTCATTTTAAGGAATTCGATTACAGCTATGTATTTTTTGGCCATTCATCACTCTTCTCTGGTTATGAAATGATTACTGGCTCAGGTGTATCGGGTTGTGTTTTCCTAAGTGTTGCAACTATGTGAAATTTGGGTTCTTGGAATGAAGAATATATGGTTCTTTCTTGGAATGAAGAATGTATGGTTCTTCCTATAATAGTTTTGAGTTCGTAAGCGTCATTGGCCTTCTTGGGTGATATCTCTTTGTTATCGTTATTGGTTTAGTTGGAGGGTTTTTGTTTTTGTTTAGTTTTGGCTATCTGCACGCATTTGTCACTAAACCCAGTCTTTGGCTTTTATGGGGTTGGTAGTTGAAGGTCTCCTGCGGCACTGTGTTTCGTTCACTTGGGCATTGTTTGTTTCCACCACTAATGGTCACGAATTGAGTGTTTTGTTCTTAACTCGACCCTGTATTCACCTTAGTACTATGGTATTTTAAATGAATAAAATGAGGGTTATTGATCAAAATCTGGACCAGGGGTCAAATTTTAGCCCAAAAATAAACATTCTCAGAATTTCCTCAAAACAAATGAGAGCATAGCCCTCATCATCACAAACCCAACGCAATTTGTTTCGTCTCAAATGGACATCGGGAGCGAGATATATCGCGATCTGTCCGAATCGTCAAACAGGAAAAATAATGGATGCTGACTATGCAGTCCGTACAGTCTATACGAATGATGATGTGGCATGACCGTACGCTGACGTGGTGGCTGTACGATGACATGGCAGAAGTGATGTGGCAGTTTTGGATTGCCTGACATCTGGGCGAATCATGTTGTGACACATTGCATCATTTTCGGCAAATGGTGTGGTGCCACGTGGCCCAGTCATGCACTGCCACATGGCACCCCTTTATTGGCTATTGGTTCATTTATGTAAAATTTTATAAGTCCACCGGACTCAAACCATGAAACTCCTCATAGTCCAAATTCTTGGCATGTCTGCCCTACCAACGCGCCATGCGGTAGTGCTTGTTAGAACTATGGTTTTAATTTTATTTGAATTAGCAAATTGTAATGAATGGTGGGGGGGACGGGCCAGAGCTTAGCCCCGACCCGTGGTCATATCACTTGATATGTGACCATACATTTATTTATTGTGCGGGCATGTTAAAACTGCTATATTATATGTAATCACACATATTATATATAACCGCTATATATGTAAACGGAGCGCGGGTTTTGGGTGATTCAAATGTTAAAGCCCACGGTTATATATGTTGTAATGTGACAGACCACAGATTTTGGGTGCATTTTAAATGTGGTTTAAATGGTTAAAACGACCCTCCATATGTATTTGTTCTATTCGTTTGGGAATAGAGCCCTTTTTGTTGCTAGCCGAGGTCGTATGGAGGACCGCATGTGCCCAGGTGCTAGGCAGTTAGGGGCTGGTGCGCCAATAACCGTCCTACAGTTTGGACCGTTTTTTGGTTGCGTGCCGGTGCCAGGTTTTTGCGCTTAAATAAGCGTGTGTGTGCCAGGTTCATTTCAGAAGGGTGCATTTTGGCGAACTAATTTTAGCAAGGTTGAAGGAGGAAAATGGCAAGAAGCCTATCTTCCTCATCTTTTGGCCGATTGAGGTGTCGTAAAAGCCCAGCTAGGGGTTTTTGGACATCTTGAATCCATTGGAACTATTATCAAGGCCATTTGAAGACTTATTTTGTAGGAGTTTAGCCATTGAAGTTTTAGCAAGCTCCAGGGAGCGTGAAGCCCTCATTGATGGAGGACATGTGTTGGTGAGCCTATGTTTGTTTTCTATGATTGAATAATCATTTTTGGCTAATTATTATGCTCTGAACACATTGGGACAGGTTTCAAAGGATTTTGAGGACTTGTACAGGTGTTTTTGCCAAAGGGAATCTCAGGGAAGCTTATGGTCACAAGTAGAAGAGGTCATGCCCGGATGAGCCATGATCTGTTTTCAGAGTTTTATTAGTCATTTTTGGGGTTTTTATGTGTTATGATCTCAATGGTTTGACAGTATTTTTTTCCATTGGAGTTGCGCAGCAGCTTGTAAAAGAATTTTTGACAAATTAATCCCAGAGAGCCAAGTTCATTGATGGAGGCTCAAGGAGATGTAGCCCGGAGGGGGGTGAACTCCTTTATCATGTTGTGATTGTTCTGAGTTGATGGTTTATTTGCTGCAAGTTATGTTGTTGTGTTTTCATTTAAATCACATATTTAACCATTTAAAAGAACAATTTCTCACAGATGAACATTTAAAGGAAGAAGCATGAACTTAACAAATAATTTTATCTTACATATTTTAACACATGAAGAAAGGTCCTGTAAAGTTCATTTTCATGAAGTAGAGGGTGATTGCATAGCATAACAAGTCAGCCTTATATTTTCAGATCATTTATACCCTACATGCATTAAATATAATTGTTGGGCCGAATGGGAGCCTCACCTTTTCTTATGGCCCCCTTCCATGGATTGTTACCTATCCACGAATGAATCATGGCTCTCTCTGTGTGAGCACCCTTGGCCCAGAAGTTTCCACCATTACAAGGAGTTGGCTCCATTCCCCTAGTGTTGGCTACAGAGTAGACCCCTAAACCTCCAGTCTGGAGTGTTATATAGGAGACTGTCGTGCCTGTCAAGTTGCTACGGGTTATTGTGGTCGATTACTTTGAATATGGCCTCGCCCAATTGGTCGTATGGAAGTCGTGTTGGTTTGGCATTTAGTTACTACTTCTATGATAATAATGATAAACCCCTCATCTCCAATTGCACTTTCAAAGTACACAGTCACTCTTCTTATGTTAATAAATTAGTATTGTTAATGGAGAAGGCCTCTTCCACGATTCGATTTGATGCATGGGTATGTGTGGTTGCCACAACTTGATAGGTTCATGGATTTTTTACAACAGTGGAAAATTGTTTGGTTGATACACAGTCACTAGCATTGGCACTAATGATTATTTGGATGATAGTTGGCATTGGTTACAAATGCTTGATGTTTCTCATGCATGTCACGTTGTGTGTATGGTGTTTTTTCAAAATGAAATAATGGGCGTGATAACTATGGTTTTCTTTGGGGCCAAATGACTATTGAACTGGATGATTGTAGAGAGCATATCCACTGCATCCTTATGCTTGTTTGATTGTATAAGCCTGAGTTTGCACAACATATTCGATCACGGTGTGACTAAATCGAAGCAATGTTATATTAAATCGATGGCTCAGCATGAGATGTTGAGTTATTACCGTGACTATCTGTTTGTTTTTGTTAAATTGGAATTGTTGCATTACGGGTTCTTTTTGGCTGCGCACTGTGTATAACATGGAAGGATTGTGTTCTCACAGTCAGAGATACTCATAGAGTTTTGAGCATGTTTTGTTGCATACCGATCAATTGTTGAGACAGGCTTGTTATTGATACCTCATCGTGTTGGATGGATGGTCCAGTTTTTAAGTCACATTGAATTGCTTTTTTTACAATGGCAGAACTACATTGTCTAGGCAAATTACCCTGTGCATAGCTTGTGTCAAAATGGTGAGTGTGGGTTGTATGTTTAATTGTCAATTTGGGTGTGGAAACTTGGCATTGATTGTTTTGGTTACTGCCCATATATGTTTAAGGAATATAATTGCATTTAAATGATATGCCCGATTGCAATGATAGTGACTTCATTTTTAATTCGAAAACATGAATTTAGAGTATTATTATGGATTGAAATGCATGGGAAGTGGTTGATTTTGATGGTTAACAGAGTGGAATGGCTACTATTTGGAAATTGTTATAAGATGAAAACAAGGGAACCAAATCCTTCTTATAGATTTTGTGGGATGCCTTACGTCTTGTGATGGAACTGTGTTGGATATTTGATTATGAACAATGAACTAGTTAAATACACAAAAATTATTATTTGGTCAAATGTGATGGTTGATGCATCTCCTTTCGCATAATATTTTATGGATCACTAAATTAATTTCATGAACAGTAATCATTCTTCTTCCCTTCCATTATTTCACTTTCCGCTAATTACAAACCCTGTCACCTCCCATATTCATTTTTTCACTCCCTGTTCTGAGATTGATTACAGTCAAGAGAATTTATGTGTTAAAGAAGATGAAGGTGGAAATGTCTTGTGTGGATTGCAGTGAGGTTTTATTGGTTTTCTTTAAATTCGATTGTTTGAGCAGTGACCATGTCTTTTCCCCCTCATTATATCCTATTTTCTCTCAATACAACCCCCTCACATATCCCATAACCCTTTTTCACCCCCTTCTCATTGATTAACGGTGAAACAATTTGTATGGATTGGATTGCATGAGTCTGATACATTGTTGAGCCAAATCTATTTCATATTTTTTAAAGAGTTGTCATGTATGGTTATTTAAAAGACTATTTCCTAACTGATCACGCATGCAGGATGACTTTTTTCAGTCGAGGTAGACATGGTCGACGAAACATAGGTAGAGGTAATTGGAATCAATCCCTAAGAAGGCCTAGGTTCTCCATACATTTTGACGTTGATTCACAAGAGCTTGGAAAATTGTTTCATGTCAAATTATTCAATTGGATTTGGTGGGGAATAGTCCAACCTAGGCCTGAAAGGCCTCCTTTCCAAGCCCCGCAAGCACCCAATATCCTTGTACCTCCTCATGTCTCATTACAACCCGAGGTACCTAAAAATGATGGATGGTAGGAGATTGTCCACCCGACAGTCTCCCAACATCATGGTTGTCCCAACTTGTCTTTGCCTCCTCCTCCGCCGGTTAACCCGATTGCCCAAGTTGCACCTGAACAATCGCTAGTGAAATCCTCCCATGCTAGCAAGAGATTGAAAATTGAGGCCCACCATGCCCTTGATAAAGGAAAATCCACTGCTGCCCCGTCCTCACCCTCCAATGGCTCTGACAAATTCGTGTCTTACCGGATGCATTTGAGGGATGATTGTTCCCATGTGATCAGTGAAGCCTAAAGTCTCTGCACATCCAAAGGCAAATTCAACAAAATCAAGAGGTGACAGCAGTAATCAAGGAAGGGTTGCATCACAGACTAAAAAATATGGTTTTTGAGTTTTTGTTATATCTATTTTTTTATGACAGATGACTTCAGGGATCTTTGGACAACATGTTTATTTTGGATATATGAGTATTATTTTTGAAATAATTTCAAATTTCATGAGTTTAAATTGCCAAAAGTGAATATGTTGATGGGAGGCACAAGGAGGTGTATTTTCTTAACAAATGGTTATGTTATGATTGTTATGATTGTTATGAACTAAAGGGAGTCACAAGGGGTCCCACCTACTAGTTATTATTTATTTATTACCCTTATTATAATTATTACTCTTCCCCCTAACTAAAGTTAGCTGAGTCTTTTAATTTACTTAACTAATGAATTGGTTCAACTTCTTCAACCAATTCTAATTTGTTAAAAGAAAAAGGAAAGGGAGGAATGAGAGAAGGATAGAAGAAGAAGCATGCTAAGGTTTTCTCTTTGAGTTTATGTTGAGATAGTTCAGTTTTCATTCATTCATATATTCATCACAACCTAATTCTCTTTTATGATAGCAGAGTCTTATTGTAGACAACAATATTGAGGGTTGAATCAAATCATTCAAACACTTTTTTTTCAGAGGTGTTGATCTATCTTTGATAGTCTGTGTACACTTGTCTATTTGTGAATTAATTTTCATGACTGATAAAGGCTATTGTGCAGAGTTGAGTGGGCAGCAATCTGTGGCAAGTTGATCCAGCTTCTAGAGTTCAGTTTTGATTTTCTGTCAGAGGTCCTTTGGTATGTTCCATTGGGGATGTCTAATTTTGACTTTGGTCCAAGATTTATGTATGAGATTTTGTAAAGTAAATGAATCTTTGGTGAATTGGAATCAAATAAAGGATTTCTTTATGTCTCATCTGTCTTGATTTTCATCTTAGTGTCTTTACTTTTGTTCTTACATTTATTTCAACAATTTTTATATTCAGAAAATTACATAAAAAATGAATTTCCAACAAGCTTTTTGTTGATAAAAGACTAGCCTAAGCACTCGTAATTAATACTTGTGAGCTAGGATATTATTTGTGTTGGCTATAAACATAGGGGGATATTCCTGTCTACTTTGTTTTATCCAAGTAAAGTGTGAAAAATGTTTGAGTAAGATCAATTCATACATTTTCCTCAACACTAGGTTTGTGGGGCCTTTAGAAGTTGTGGAAAAGAAAGGACATGTGGCCTATCGACTAGCCTTGCCTGATTCTTTGAGGTGTATGCACGATGTTTTTCATGTATCTATTTTGAGACATCATGTTATTGATCCTACACATTTGTTGACATGAGTTCTTTACAGGTGTCGGATGAGGGTGCACTCATGGCGGAGCCAATCCAAATTATCTACCATCACATTTGACAACTACGATGTCGAACAATCAATCAGGTCAAGGTCCAGTGAGACAATTATAGTCCACACTCGGCTACCTGGGAGGACGCATATGATATGCACCAACAATTTCCATACTTATTTGATAGATTAGACATATAGATATTGTCAAATATTTTTATTACTTCATTTTATGTACTGTATAACTTCAGGACAAAGTTTAAAACAAGAGGGGGTGTATTTAACATCTCACTCTTGCAAGGACATGTTATTGACTTATTCTTTGAGGACACTTGTGTGCAAGTGATCTTCTTATACTACATGGTTATTGATTTGCTTATGGATTTTTATGATGATGTTGATGGTTGTGATATAATGTTATTTCATATATATGTATTGAAAGATGCTATTAACGAGTTTACCTGAGTTTGCAGGAAACTTGACACATTGTGGATGTCGAGGGCATTAGTGGGCCTCCTTGGGTTCCAGATTGAGTCAAGTAGTGGATAGTATTAGTTTGAGTATTTCATTTATGTATATGTGACATATGATCGATTATAGTATGATTTTATATATGAATCATTGATGGAGTTTCGTTGATGGATGCAGGCTGACGAATTCTTGCTAATATGAATCACATAAGGAGTAAAGGGGGAATGAACATGGACTATATGTTAAGGGAGAGGAGTGGCAACATCCCTGTCACAACCTACTAGCACTCCTGTCATGGCTCAAATTGTAGGTTAATGATTACCTAGTTCGGGAGGTCCACGATGTCGTGAGGGAAAAGTGAGACAGTTGCTCACGAAGATTTCTAAGGGATGAATAATAAGGTGGGTTCCTTATTCCTTAGAATCCCTTAGTCTCTCACAAGGTTGGAGTACTGACTCCAATGGTTGGACAACTAACAAAACCAGTCAAAGGCGAGGGTCACCCTTGGAGCACAGAGTGCGTCTTGAAGGGCACGCCATGTAAATAAAACTTGAGCCAATGAATCTAGGTGGCCTATAAAACCTTGAGTGAATAACTAAACCTTGTAAAATATTTAAGAATTTTTGTATTTATATAATTAATTAAGGATTTAAATAATTACTTATGAATCCCCAAATGAAATTCTAAGCCTATTAAAAAATTAATCCTAAGTCTAAGTTGGTAAGAAGACTAAAACTAAATTATAAATTAAATAATGAGGGGATGAAGTAAATCAATTTAAGAATTAAGAAAAGGTGAAATATATTTAAAGATTTGATATAAGGCACATGTGTGCAAGAAAATANGTGTCATTCATTAAATGGGAATATGGGGAATAAAGAGACAACTAGAAGTGATTTAAGGAGCACTTTTAGGAAGGGTGAGAGAAATTGACTTTAATTAAATAAAATGCGGAATTTATTGTGCAACTTGGGGAGAGGGTGACAAGTGTAAGGAAGAAATAATTCTAATTTATCTAATTAAAATGTTAATTAATTGTGCGAGTGGGGATGTGTAATTAAGGAAACTCCTATAAAGAAAATGGAAAAAATGGGAAATGGATCACACTGGTTATGGGTAAAGTTATGTTGTAGAATTTTGACTCGTTTTACTTGTGAGAGTTGGGATACCCATCTTGAGAGAGAGTGGTGGCTCTACCTTGCGAGACAAGCTCAGAGCTATAGTATTTTTTGGGTTTTGCATGTGTGGCCCCCTTTGCGGATCGGGGGGCTAAGGGGGAAGAAGAGTACCCCAGTGTTTTTTGGGTGGTATCAGTGAAGTCTCTATGATTAGCAAATAGGAGGAAGGAATGAGTGCAAATTACTGAAGAACATCTTCGATTCTTCATCGCTCATTACGGTATTCTTATTTGAGATTACAATTGTATTAGGTTTATTTGTATATGAAGTTTTAAAAACTGTTGTAAGTTGTAATGTATTTCTGATATAGACTTGGTAAGTTCCTTGTTAGTTTTTGTGAATCCTAGGAGTAAATTATTGGTAAATTGTAAACATTGTTTAAGGAGAATTCCATTATATATTGAAATCTTCTTGGAACTTTCTACTTGTATATGATATTTGTCGTGTTATTTTTCCCTTCATATGAAGGCTTAGAATTTTTTAATCCTTCCTTTATCTGCTTTCTTGTGAATGAAGTTCGTTGTGATATACTTATTGTACTGTTTCATGAAATAGGAATTAAAAATCGCAACCTTCATAATTGTGAATACATTACAACATGTATGAGTTTAACAACGATGGTGTTCATGATGTGAACTCGCTGTGTATTGAGTTAATTATGAATGAATGAATTGTTGTTTTTAGACATTCTAAGAAAAGTGAATGTCGTCTTCATCGTTGCCTGGAATTCACATATCAAAATTTAAAAATTATTATCTAAACAATCAATTGACCCAATGGGTATTCTTGTGTGTTGCCCCTTTGATTTAGTAGCTCGATTTGATTACTTACTCTATCTTGTCCTTGAATTTTTGTTATGGCTGCATGAGATTGGTATAACCTCTTTTGTTATATTATAACCAATAATGGAGTATGTCGCCCATCTTACTTCTTCAAGATGACCATTTTTTTCTAAGCCCCAATTTTCATTTTTCTTGTGCACTTCATTTTCCATGTGCACAATCCTCCTCTTGGCTTGTGGGCCTGGCGTTTTGGACTATGGATCTTCCCTTAACACCTTGTGTTTGATATTTTTTTATGACTGGTATGTTGATTTGGGTGCTTCCCAACTAATGAATGACCCATAAATTTGTTTGTTGTTTATTTCTTTTATTTTCTCTATATCAGAAGTTGATTACTCTCTTAAAAATTATTGAGCATTGAACCTATATGCACATTGCTACATCAATGATAAACTTGGTATTAATTGTTGTCCATCTGTTAAGATTTTCGTTTTGGCTACCTGTAATTTTTAATTCAAATTTTTTTTTCATAAAATTATTTATGGATCAAGGGTCAGAACAGGGGCCAGAACAAGGGTCAGATTAGTTGTCGAATCCAGGAAAAGATTGAGTTTCGGATTGGAATGTGCACCGATTCAATGACTAGATTGAGGCATACAACTCTGTTTCGTGACTCTTTTCCTTAGCGCCTTGTGTTTGAGTTGGGTTGGGAAAAACTCTAATGAATTTATTGACACTTACAACCCTTATTCACATTCTAAAATTTTGAATTTTTTCTTACAATTTTCTGTACAGTTTTGAATATAATTTCTGATTCAAAATTAAATATAGATTCGCTGCTCATTTTAGTTTCAGAACTTTGAACTTTCATCTTTGTTCTACTGGTAGGGAGATTTTTGTGTTGATTTATTAAGTGGAATCAATTTGTAGTGCAAGCTTGAACTCGCAGCTTGATATATCTTTAAATCATTCTTACTAATATCGCATTGTCTTGGTTATTTTCTTTGTTTCAATCCTAAATTTTCCTTCCCTGGGTTCTTTCTTTTAGCCTTGGGAATCTTGAACGATCTCCTCTTGTGCTTTGAACCTCTACCTTTATCATATTGCAAATCCTGTCACTTTTGAATCCTCTACTCGCTTCCTGTGGAGTTTAATTTAAGTTATTAGAATTTAGTGTTGGATTGAGGGTCAAATTAAGGTCTAGATTGAGGGTTGGATTAAGGTATGTATTGAATGTCGAATTGTTATGCACATTTATTTAGGGGTTGGAATCAATTCTAGAACTCCTTTTTTTGTTTCTTTAGTCAGAGATGTAATTTGGCATCTAAGTATCTATTAATTGTTAAACATAAGATTGGTCTTCTCTTAAATTATTTAATAAATTTTGAGATAGCAATTGCATTCTTACTTATGGTTGAATAAGAAGCGGTCTTCCTTTAGTTATTTTAAAATGGATTTATAAATCAACTTGTGCTCTTTATTTTATTGTTAAATAAAACTTGATCTTCTTTAATTATCCTTATATATGGGTATGAAAGATAGCATGTAAACTATATTATCAAATTCTTAATTATGGATTGAACTTCTTATAGTTCCTTGCAATGGGAATGTAAGGTAACCTTGGAATCTATTGATATTGCTTGTTATGATTGATCCTTTTAGTTCTTTTAAATGGATGTGTAAGTTGTCGACTTCTTATTAATTAATTTATTTTGATTTTGATTTTCTTTATAAAAATTGATACATAATGAAAAGTAGCATTTTATTTTAATGTATTGCTTAAGAAGATTGATCTTCTTGTGGTTCTTATAATTGAATATGTAGTTTTAGCTTTCAAATTACTTACATATCCTTAGAAGATATTCCTTAATATGAAGGTGCATAGCTGAGCTACATGAGGCTAAGATTGTATTTATGCTCTTTTGGTTTTATTATTCTTTATGTAATATACTCTTACTCATTTACACTCGTTTGTTGCTTAAGGATTGATTCAATATAGTGGATTATCAAGGCACCATGAATAATTGATGATTGAGTATGATTGATTAATCTAAGTTTATTTACATTTTATGAATGGATTAATGGGATTAGATACTTCCTTGTTCCTCAAAACAATCGCCAGTCCTGAGACCTTAAGTGGTGAAAACCAATCGGATGAATCCTCGACTTGAGCGTTGCTTATGTGTCTTGGAGGTCCTAACCATGCAGGATAGGTTGGGAGGGTATTTTCCTTATGTTATTACTTGAGATAAGTTGATTGAGTAATAGTGGTGTTTCTTTTAGTTGATTATGATGAGATTGAATGTGTAGTTATTAATGTATGTTATGGCACATTTTTACTTGTACTAACGTTTGTTCAAAAAACTAATTACCTATTGTAGTCACTTTGTTGTCATAATGGAGGGGTCGTTACACTTTCCCCCACCCGACCCATGTGCCTAAATCCTTGATTTATTATCTCCTAATCCAAATCACCTAAAATTATTACAATATACTACTCTAGTAGACAATACCCCATATGATACAACCTACCAAATTCTAATGTGTCTCCCAATCTACCAATCCCTAATTTGGACCAGATTTGTTGTCCCTCAATCAAGTTTTCTAAATAATATTTAGTTCATCCTCTTCAATACCATTCTTCAGTCCTCTCCAATCATTTCTGATACTTTTTTCAATCAAATATTACGATGGAAAAAACTTAGTTATCACCTGTGAAAACCAATTCACCCTTTTTGGGTGCCATATATATATAGAACCTTGTTACTAGCATAAAAAAGAATATTTTCATTGATTAATGCATCCTATAATGAATGAATGGACTAACATGTATACTAAGAACCTACTGCAAATATTTATCAAATTCTTTAGCCAATGGAAATTCAATGCTTAATTTTTATCTACTGCTAATTTCCATAGTTATTGGCAATCCTCAATGCACATGATATCTCAATCCCTAACCTAAAACATCCATCCACCACTTCACTTCCATTGATATCAAACAATAATAAATTAAAATAACAATTGTAGTCACATTATGATAAAAGAACATAATCAATGACACACTATTATGATATTATTCATATGCCTAGTTTCATCATCTGAAACAATATTTCTAGCACCCATGGTCAAATATTATCTTAGAGAGAGGTGAAAAGTATGATTTTTCCTATCTTATAGGATTACTTTATCAACCTAGGAAAAGTCAAGAGATTAATTTCTTAATGTTTTTGGAAACATGATATTAATGCCTAATTGATTTAATTTGTCGACTTTGACTGCTTTGCTAAGGATTTCATTGGCTTTGAACCTGCAATATCCTCTTCCTTTGACACCATCTTCCTCTTATATGTCAACTATATGTTGTAATATCAAGGGTTAATTGAATAATTTGTAAGTAGTCATATTTTTCCACATCCCTTCTTTTATAAATAATGGAACGACACAAAAAATTAAAATATACATATATAATTTTTCATGTCTTATAAAACTCTTAGGAATTAAAGTGTGAAGTGGAACCACCAAAAAAATATGTTGAGAGACAACATGAAGCATGACTTTGAAAGAATTTGTATTGTTTATGAATCACTCACTACCATGGTATGATTTTCAATTTTAGAAATCACATATATTATAATGTAAATTTAGATATACTCATTACACTTTAGTTATGTGTTTGTAGATGGAGTATGAAGAGATAGAACAAAATCAATCTAATGGACAAAACATTTAAAAGAACACAACTACAATATCCTCTCTAAGTAATGAAGAAATGAAGCATGAAAGAACTCGATTACTATGGGTTACCAATAATTGTAAATTTTCTATGATGAAGAGTCCCTTATTCTTACAAAAAAAAAAAACATTTCTTATTATGTTGTAGTGTATGTTATTGTATAATGTTACTTTCCATATTAAAAATATGCAATGAATAATCAACTAGTATATTTTATTAAATCATACCATACCTTAATGTAATGATTATATCCAAATGCATTAATTAAAATATAAAAATCAATATTATTATAAAAAACTATTTGATTTTTTATTAATGGTTGAAACTTTATTAGAAAGGCAAGAAGCCCCATTTGCATAGTCAAAAAGGTATTAAATAGCACATGAAAAAATTGGCACTAAAACATATCATTGCATTGTATTCTTTTATATTTCCTAGTGCATTTCATACATTCTTACTTACTGGTGCATTTAAATGCTTATTATACACTAGTGCATGTTAATTCTTTTACTAACCAATGTGCATGTATCATTGTTACCCATTGGGGCATTTTATTTATATAAATTATAGCACACATCGATGTGTGATTCATATATGAATGCATTGGTGCTAATAATTGTAGTAAGTGCACAGTTAGTTCTCCTAACTACAACATCAACACCATTCCTTTTAGAGATACCATTAACTTTCCATTAGTGTTACCATTTTTGTTATGAAGGATTCGTAGTGTGCAATGATATATACACAATGATTCTTAATCATATATATAGCATCAATGCCTTATAACATATAATATGCATCAGTATTCCAATATGCCTTATTGTCATAAGTGTGTTGGAATACTGAGAAGGGGGTGAATTAGTATGAGCACTTTATACCACTTTTAACCACAATAAATATTCTTTCACTTTATCAACAATGTTCAACAGTTTATCATCAATGTATCATGTATGATTTCATTCAATATATATATCATAAGTATGTAATCATAAGCATCATCACATCAAGAACACATTACACCAGTATTTACGTGGAAACTCAAATGAGAGAAAACCTCATAATGATTTCTTATATATATAAAGAATCCATTCATAGGAAGCAAACAACGTTATCGACTTAACGAAAACTGTGACCTCAAAAACGAGAACTCTATCTCAAAAAAATCCATATTTGTGCATAAAAACATGAAAATCAACCCCCAAATAAAAAATTAGTTCTACCGGTAGCATCATTTTTTCAAACGGGGTAAAAATTACAGCATTTTTCAAACATGGCCTTCAAAACTTAGATAGTAGCTCAAAAAATATCTTAAAATTAACACCTAAATAAAAAAATGATATCTACAATTTTTTTTCTTTCAAAACGTTAAAATTTTAGATAATTTGAAATCGTAATTTCAGTAGTTGGTACCATTAAAACCAAAAACTCAAAATCAATCATCAAATTGAAAATACCACTACCGGTAGCACTCATTCTAAAATTGGGGTATTAAAATGATACATTTTTCTAAAGTGGTAAAAAAAATCATCATTACTATAAACAAAATCATAAAATCAACCCTTAAATTCTTACTTTTTAAATCTTAGTTTATCACTCCAAACACAAGGTAATACATAATTTCATGAAAATATCACACTATACTTTAAAAATTCAACATCGCTTTTTAATATTTTTTTACCTTTAATAAAAAAAGTAAATACAAGTTACATTGAATGAAACATAAATTATTTCTTAAAAGTATTGTTATATTGTCCATATTCAAAACATATCAATTGATAAATTGTATTATATTCTCCATAATCAAAACATATAATTCATAAAACATAAAAATGATTCATAACTTCATGTAAGATCATATGTAAGTTCAATGCTTATTTCTAGTTACCATACAAACATTATATGGATAAAAAATAAATAAAATGTTTCATACACTTATTTAAATTGACTCGTGGATTTTGAAATATCATCAGAGTATACATTGTCTTCAAATGAATGATTGGATGAAGATACATATTATCCATACTCTTCTCTATTTTCAATGGATGCACCAACTGAGTCTACATGCATGCCCAACATTTCAATTGTCAACATCCTTTTATATATACGAATAGGTTCAACAAACTCTCATCTTGAATTAATTTCTTGTGGAAAAAACCTCTTTATAATCTATATTGTCTTGGAGTGAAGAGTTCCTCTCTTTGTCAAATTGAAGTCATAAACAAGTATGTCAACATCATCTAATTTTAAGAGGTCAGTGCGACGAAAAGTTGTATTTTCACCATTTTTTTTCTCTTTCCATTGACATGTTTCTCGACCACCATCTTTGGCTTGTACACACCATTGCATGGGTGTGTACCTGTTGCATACCAATGGACTTCAATTGCAATAACATTTTCATTTTATTTCTCAATCTTTATAACCTTTGTAATCCAGAATGGATAACCATGTGGATCTTTAGTCGTTAAGACTGCAATGATGCTACCCTCCTTAATATCTTGTACTGAACCCCTATAAAGGTCTTCCATGCCTTCACGTTGTGCATGTGACCTTCACGAACCAATATACATTTATCTTTCCTCTACTTATGTAAACTCAATAGAACCTTGAGATTATTTTTGTTCAACAATGTTTCTTTATTCCAATTCATTTCGCATATTTTGTGGCCAATGTCACTTTGAATATTGAAAAAAGAATCCCACCAAATAGAATGAACAACATCAAAGTACTCATATGTATGATCTTTAATGGAATTTTTTATTTCTTCCAGGCATTCAGAATAATCTAAATCTCTATTACGCCTCCGTGCATTATGGATTTCAACAATTGATTGTAAAAATAATAACTTTGATGCAAATATTGGACAATCAGGAATGAACTTAAAAAATGCTAAACCTAATGAAGGCCACCATTTTGCTGTAGTTGAATACTACTTTCCCCATATAAGTTTTTTCCCATCAACGTTTTTGAAACAAAATTGATGTTGGAAGCTAATGTCATTAAGTTGCTCAATACATTTTTCTTCGCGATGCAATCCCTGAATAAATCTTCGCATGTCAATAGTTTCTTCTAATATTTGAAACAGAGGCTCTAGAATGTATGCTTTCTTAATACATTCAATCATTGATTGTAGGCTTCCAACACTTTTTCCTCTTCAATGTTACTGAAAAAAACTGAACATTTGATCAATATGATCATGAGTGTGTCCAAAAACAAGGAAACCAACTTTCACCTTTTTGAAAGATGCCCAATTCAACAACCATCTTAGATATACAAACACAATTTCATTTTTATTTTCACAACTAGTGTTGTACCACTGTAGGTAGAGAACTCGAGGAAGATTTCTAGGCCCGTGAGAGAACACATGATGAATTATGGTGATGGTAATATTCACATCATTATGAATATTCTGAGATGTGAAGTAAACCATCAGACACATTTTTCCATTGAAAACCATACAACCAACCAAGTGAAACTGAATGGAATTCTCTTCCTGTAATTTTTTTGGTGTATGGAAAAAATATGGTAGAAGTATTTTCTTCTGGTCCATGCCATCAATTATCATACCTAAATATTTGTTTGGAGCATCATAACACTTATTTCGATGTTTGTATAAATTTTTCCTTTCACTTGATTGTTGATTTAGATGTTCTTGATGTGATTTGACTATGGAATCTACACATGACATAAAATGAAAATATTGATCATATGTTTTCATAGTTGATAAACATACGATTTAAAAAAAAAAATAGTAAATACATACCTCTTTCTTCCCCTTTAGATTTATCTCTTCTTGATTTAAGAGTAACACATATACTGCAAATCCCCATCCTTTACTTCTTAGGAGTACATACATTATTGAATTGTTTCTTCCATATTTTTGTAAAAAATGCATATGTAATAAAATTACCATTTCCTTCAACACCTTCAACATATCCTTTGTACAATTTGTAGATTTCCCTCCTTGAGAAATTATCTAGAATATGTATTGTGTCTCTATTTGGAATACACTCTCCATGTTTGGAAAAAAAATCATGCATCCATTACAATGTAGTATTTTTCAATGGCCCACTCTCTCGTCCATGATGTACCTTTAAATAAATGAAGGATATTTTTCCTGCCTTGTCTGTATTCTTGATAGACGAAGATTACCAATTCAGTGAATTTTTTTGAAAGCCTTTCTACAAATTAAAATATTTGCAATGCGATAATCATATCTTGTCTTGGTGGATATCATGCACCCCATAAAATATGATTTTTTCATGATCTTATTCATTGACAAATATGTCTTCCTTTTATTCAAGGAATACACGCAGTCCATGCGTTTCAAACAATTCTTTTGACAACATTCACTTGAAATCAATTCACTTATGGAAATTGATTTAGTCAGAAATTATTTCCTAGACCTTGTATAACTAGAATGATTTGGATTGATATAAAAAGGTCTAGTCCTAGACTAGAAACAATATTTATTTGAAATGTCTCCACTATTTCATCATCCTAACTAGAAGGATTTTCCTCATCACTAGCAGGAATATCTAGCAAAACATTTTTAGGAGATTGAACAAGAGAATACCAAACACCTTGATTTTTTGCAGCTAAATGATTGAGAACACGATATTCATTCCTAGGTCCATCATCATCTTCATTGATAATTTTGTTGATGAGAGGAATATCAAAATCACTAGAAAAATGATTACCATCCTCACTAATGTCATTGAATCTTCGATGAAAATATTCACTTGAAGCAAAATCATCATCACCCTTAAGAATGTCAATCCCATTAAGATCCTCACTTGGAGAAAATTTTCCATCATCGTCATCCGTACCTTGAAAATCCTCATTTGGAGGAAAATCATCATCAATGTTTTGTCCACCATTGACATAATCATCTTCACTGCTTTCAAAATCCCCACTTGAGGGAAATTTATCATCATCATGCTTAGTACCTTGAAAATATTCATCGGTATCTTGAAAATCCTCACTTGGAGGAAAATCATGATCATCAACATTCTTTCCTTTAAATTTCTCACTTGAGTAAGAGTGTCCACCAATGGAATAATCATCTTCACTACTTTGAAAATCCCCACATGAGGGAAATTCTTCATCATCCTCATTACTGCCTTGAAAATATTCACTTGGAGGAAAATATTCATCATCCTCCTCAATACCTTCAAAATCCTAAATTGGAGGAAAATCATCATCACCAACATTGCTTCCTTTAAATTCCCACTTGGGAAAGATTGTCTACCATTGCCATAATCATCATCACTACTTTTAAAATCTCCACTTGGGGGAAATTCTTCATCATCCTCATTTGTGTCTAGGAAATCCTCACTTGGAGGAAAATCTTCATTTGTGCCTTGGAAATCCTCACTTGGAGGAAAATCATCATCACCAACATTGCTTCCTTTAAATTCCCCACTCAGGAAAGAGTGTCCACCATTGTCATAACCATCTTCACTGCTGTTAAAATTTCCACTTGAGGGAAATTCTTCATCATATTCATTGTTGTCCTAGAAATCTTCATCAGTACCTTGAAAATATTCAATTGGAGGAAAATTATCATCTTAATCATTTAAACGTTTATCGTAGTCTCCACTTCGACCTACATTTTAATTATTTTCATTACTATTAAATTGTTGAATAGATTGATCATCATCATATTCCTTGTAACATCCTGCTCTTGCACACACTTGATTGAGCTTATTCTTTGAGGACACTTGCGTGCAAGTGATTCGGTTCATTATATGATTGACTGTTTCGATTTTGGATTATGATGATGTTGTGGATATGACGATATGTTATTTGATTATATTTGTACCAACAGGTGCTATTGACTGGTTTCTCCTAACTGTGCAGGACTCTAGATAAATTGAGGATGTCGATGGAATCAATGAACCTCCTTGGACTCCGGATCGAGTCAGGGAGTGGACTATATATGGTTTGAGTTTTTTATATTTCATATGTGACATATGACTGGTATATTATGATTTTGATTTTGGATCGCTGACATGTTTCATTGATGGATGCAGGTTGATGATATCTTGCCAACCAGACTCACATTTGGAGTAAAGGGGTCATGCACGACAACCATAGATATTGAGGGAGAGGTGTGGCAACAACCTTGTCGCAACCTACTAGCACTCCTGCCATGGATCGAACTGTAGGTTAATGATTACCTATTTCGAGAGATCTACAATGTCATGAGGGAAGACTGTGATAGTCACTCACGATGATTCTAAGGGGCGCGCAATAAGGTAGGGTCCTTATTCCTTAGAGGCCCTTAGTTTCCCACAAGGTCGCCTAACGGAGTATTGACTCCAAGGGCGGGCGTCTACCAAAATCACTCAAAATGTGAGTGCCACCTTTGGAGCACGTAGTGCGTCTTGAAGGGAATGTCGCATAAATAAAACATGAATACAGGCGAGTGGCAACCTTGGAGCATGTAGTGCGTCTTGAAGGGAACATCGTGATTTTTAACACTGGTGAGTTAATGTACCTAGTACCTAGAAAACTATGTCTCCTTAAGACTTGGTCAACCTTATAATGAATGTTGCATGAGTAAAGATTAATAATTATAAAATTCTCTTTAAAACAATTCGTGTTAAGCCTAAAGAATTAAAAGCCTAGGTCTAAGTAGGTCTTGCGAACTAAAATTTAATTAAGCAAGTAATAAAGAGGGGGATGAAGAAAATGGGGGTGAGAATTAAATAAAAAAAAAATTAATGAAGGATTAAATAATTTAAAATATTAATTGTCGGCAAAGTACCAAACCTGTTAATTTAGAACTTAGACCAAAAAAGGGAAACTTAAATACAAAAGGATTGTGGAACGTAGAAGGGAATCTAGTATAGAGAACTTTCTAATTTCGAACTCAACTAAGCTTTAAGAAAGACGTCAGTCATTAAGGGAATGTAAGGGAATAAAGGGACATCGAGGAGAATTTTTCAGAACACCTTTAGATGGGTGAGGGAAATTGACAAATTAAATTAATTAATTAAATGAATTTATAGTGCAACTAAGGGATCGGGTGACAAGTGTATGGGGGAGAATTTTCCTAATTAATTTTTAATAAAAAGAATTTAATGTGCGTTTTGGCAACAAGTCACTAAGAAAACTCTATAAAATAAATGGCAGAGGAGGGGAATGGATCACATCTAGTAGGCGTAAGGTTACATTGCCGATATTTTTCTTGACTGATTTTTCTTGTAGGAGATGGGAAGCCCAACTTGATTAGAGAGTAGTAACTCGACCTTGCGAGGTGAGCTGGGAGATAGATTTTCTCTAGTTTGTGTGCATGGTCCCATTGCATCTCAAGGGGATCAGGGGGAATAAAAGTACCCCTAACGTTGGATAGCAGGTACCGGTGAGGTCTCAGAGGTTAGCAAGCAGGAGCTGGACGGAGCGCAAGCGCGAGAGAGCCACTTCGGATTATGGGCCTTCAGTTACAGTACGCATGTGTAAAATTTTGCATTGATATATTATTTAAAGTAATTGTATGTGGATTTAGATATTGATGAATGTTGTAATGGATTCTAGCATAAAGGTTGGTAATTTCGATTGATATTGTTTTGTTCAATAAAATGAAAATTGTTCTAGTTATTTAAGAAGGATTTATGGTTGATTGCTTGTTTATCACTCATTGTCATGGGTGGTTTCTCACTTGACCTTATTAATCCTTCCCGAAACACTTCTGCCCAAGACGTTCAGTCCATAGATTTATCGATTTATTGACTGGATTAATTTCGCTTCCTCTGCAACCTTGCTTAGTTTTCTTGATTCTAGATGTGATTAAACCCTTGCGCTCTGTGCAAAAATTGCCCAGCAATGAAGTTTCTGCCCCTGCAATTTTATTGTTTTCTTTGCATTCTTGATGAAGTTAGCCCAGCCCTTGGACAAAGTTTCACCCACATAGTGATCTAGCGCTTCTCTGCAATGGATGGTCTCTTCCCACTCAAATATGCATAGATGCCTGTCATCTTATTTTATCTTTGCACATAGGAAACAAGTGTATTCCCAGTGCGTGTGAGAGAGGGAGTTCTTGCTATTTTGTTTGATCCTTTACGCAGCAAAATGTGAACACCCTGCGCGTGAGAGAGAGAGAGAAACCCAGCGATGGTTCCCCGTGAATCTAACTCTCTTCCACTCTGCACTCGCTTAGCCTGCCAGCGTTTTAGAGGTCCTTTAACTCAGAAATCCCTTCCATTGCCAGTGTTTTGGTTTCCAGATCTTGGCACAAGCATTTCTCCCCCAAACCGCAAACTCATTCCTGGCAAGCAAACACGAAACTGAATGTTGTGCTTGGAACAAGCATTTCTCCCCAAAATCTTGAGCTCATTCCTGGAAAGAAAACCCAAAACTGAATGTTGTTCTTGGCACAACCATTTCGCCCAAAATCGCGAGCTCATTCCCAGCAAGTAAACCTGAAATTAATTGTTGTGTTTGGCACAAAATTTCACCCAAATCGCGAGCTCCCTCTTGGCGATGCTAGTCCCCGAACTTACCTTTACATTTATTCTTAAGACATGCCTAGCGCACAGCTGCATGTTCTCTGCGTTTGGAAGTGTCATGGGCTAGGCGTCCTTCCCTTTTGCTCAGCGAATTCAGGATTACCTTACCCAACACGTTGTTATCCTTACCCAGCGAATTGGTGGTCCTGGCTCGGTGAAATTTCCTCCTTTTCTCTTCAGTGATTTTCTTTCTAATGTTTTTCCTTACTCGGCGAGCTGGTATTCACTCTTCCCGAGCCCAGAATTAACCTTTCATCCCACCCTTTACTCCTTAATATATTACTTTCTTTAATTCTCAGAAACCTTAAAAGTACCTTCTAAGAATTGAAGGATTGAATCTGGTTGAATTTCAGTTCTAGTAAATCTTGGTTATAGTTTTGAAATTTTTACTATGATTTGGGTATGGGTTAGACTGCACTCTTGAACCTGGTTCTAGTTTTCACCTTGTTCATTTTGGGAATAGTTGTAAAACCCTTAGACACTGACTGGTCTGCATCTTTAGCCTTTCGTCATCAATTCTTAACCTCCAATTTGATATTGAACCTTCCGATAAATTAAAGTATCAAGTCTCTGATTTCACCTTGACTCTTCATGGCGGTAATGCCTTGTTCCTATGGCTAAGCTCCTATCCTAAGAGACGGATCTCCCCTTAGCCACCTAATCCTTTTTGGTTTGACATCTAGTTAGAGTGATATCACTAGATAACTTTCTTGATTGGATCCTTGATGCACCTCTCGGTAATTCAACTCCTTGGAACTTGTAATGAAGTAGGTTAATATCATTTTACTTTGGGTATTGGAACCCTCGTGACCATAACCTAACTTATCACCTTATGTTAGACAACTAACTACTTTTGGTTGCAAACTTTATGAATTTAAATTGGTGGATCATTGGGAAACTAGAATAATGGTGAGGATTGAGTAGATATCTCATTGCACCTTGAATTAAATCAATAGTTTACTCTTGTGAAATGACTAATTGATGATTGATGAAGGATTAAGTTTTTGGTTACTTGTGCCTTGGATTATGCCCTATTTAGATATTTAGATTATTGCGCGCATTGAAAAATGATGATGTAGGTTAGTCAAGTGATTAATAATAAATGCACGCATTGTTAATGTTCATGTTTAAATCGACAACTAGATCACACACACTTCTCGCAAATAAAGTTGATTTCTGATGCATCATGAAATTTATAGATGTGTAAAGGAGGGTGTAATTAATTCCTCTTGTGCCATGAGAAGTAAGGATGTTAATTATTGTTAAAGTTTAGTGTTCGATTAACTGTGCGCCTTGAATAATTAGAAGTAGGCCTTGCACCTTGATTTAGGATTAATAAGGCATGACTAGTTTGGGATTAGATATCCCTTGTGTAATGGAATACAAATGAATGAGCACTCTTGCACTATGGATCTTGTGGATGCATGTGGTTTACTATTTGTTTATTCTTGTGTGATTAAATAAGGTTGACTTATGATGGATTTATTAATTGTATTATCTTGCGCCTTGCAAAATAAAATCGATCACTCTTGCGTCTTGAATTGTGTTGGATAAATGATGGATTAATTGAGTAGAATGCTCGTGCGTGGTTTAATAATGTGAGGTATGTCTGGCTGAGGAATTAGAATCCTTGCCTGCACTGAGTTATATTGTAATAAATGATGCTCTTTGACATTAGTCTTCTAGCGCGTAATGAATGTTATGTTGGAAATACTAAGACAACTCAGAGGGGGGGGGGTGAATCAGTTGTTACTATGCTTAAACAATTTTATGCCTATTGAAATATTATTAATGTTCTCCAAGTGATCATCAAGATTATGCAATTCATGAATAGTAGAAATAATAAACATCAATCACACATATGATATACACAAAGGCAGATATTCATGAGGAAACCCATAAAGGGATAAAACCTCTTCTTCTTAGAATGATAGGCAATATTTTATGTTCTATATATCATCTATCTTTGAGAACCAACTCAAAATGAGGCTGCAACCTCTTCTTTAACAAGTTGCAACTTGAAGAGAGCACCAACGCTCTGATTTCTCTATCACCCACTAGAAGGAAGCACCAACTCTCTGAGAGTTACAACACCAACTGGATGCAAGCACCAACTTCCAGTCATACAGGAACCAACCTGTATAAAAGAGAACAATGGTTATCCCTTGCACCACCCTACCACCCTAGTTTTTCTGGCTACAACCAGATGGAAGCTGCAACTCCCTGTGTTCAAGCACCCACTTGAAACTCTGAGGGAAATAGTCCTACCCAACACCACCCTGCCACCCTGAGATATAAAAAAATTACTTACTTGGTGTGTCTCTGATATGGTCTATTACTGCTCCATGTCTCCTCTGCCTTCTTTAGCTTCTATGCTCTAATCTGCTTCTACTCCTTTATTCTTCTATGCTCTGTTCTTTTTCTTCCTGCGCACCACATTGCTCTGTCTAGCTTCTCTTCCACATTTATGCTATGTGCTTCCTCTGCATGGTATACACTATGCCTTTGATATACACTTTAGATGTGACATCTCTTCTCTATTATGCATGTATTACTCACGCCGAGTTCTCAGCCTGATCATCATTCAAACTTTTCATCTTCTCTAGCGGTTATTCTGAATCTGTTCATCATTAGCTGGCACTATCTTGATATTCTCTGGCTTCTCTAGAAGTCACAACTCTTCGTATTCTCTGGTAGTTACATTCGATCATTTTTGGCTTCTTTGGCTTCTAATCCTATTCCTTCACGTGACCACTGGCAGTGACCAAATGCCTATTCAAAAGGTGCTTCCCGATCTCGGTCTAGTGAGCACTAGCTTCGTTTCTCAATATGCCCTTAGGTGAAGATCTCGTGTGACCACGCAATTGCAGGCGCATCCAAAGGTGGTTTGTATCAAACTACTTTTTTCCCCGCAATTTACCTCGAGCCTCCACGTGTCCTTTCTCCAAAACTGTGGTTTTGATTGCGACTTGCCTTCATCTTTTTAAATTCTGTGAATCTTTAATCCCTACAATATGACAGGACCGTCGATCCCATGATCTTGATGGTGCTCCTGAACGAATGGTTCAGATTTGTTCTTTCATGATCTATGGATCAGATCTAACCTTCCTAAATCCATGGCTATGATTTATTTCATGATACGGGCTTCGAGAGTTTCAAATCTCAACCCTTTCTTTCCTTTGTACGTCAATATTCTGAAGTTGACAATCCACTGACGCATGTCCCTCTCAGATCAACCGTCAATATCTCCTTCGAGTCTCTGGACTTCAAAGATTTCAAATCTCAACTTCTCATTTCTTCTGACTGGATATCTTCCGAAATGGGAGATTTGCTGACATCTTTCCTCCTTAATCCAATGACTATGCTCCACTCCAGGACTTCAACCTTTTTGACTCTTCGGCACTTTGCTTTTCCATTAACGCTTTCACTTAGAGTCAACAATATATTGACACGTACCCTCCTGCATGGTCAACAATCATGAGTGACTTCGGCACTTGGGGATTCAGGAGTTTCAACTCCTATGCATTTGTTTCTCCTAGAATGCTTTCACCCGAATGAATAATCTTCTGACACATACCCCTCCTGGCGATCAACAACCAGGGTCTTCTTCGAGTCTTCCTTGTTTGGGACTTCAGGACTTTAGGCTAATTGTTGCATCATTATCCTCCAGAGTTTGTTGTCGGTTAACACTTCCACTTACACTGTCCTTCCATTGAACTATATCAACAGTTGAGAATGCACCTGAAGTGATATTCAGATCGGACGACTGAGAGCAACTTCGTACCTTTGTCCTTTGTGACTTCGGGACTTTTGACATTTTTTGGTGATGAAACACCCGATGTAAATCTCCCGGAGTGACGTAGCTTGCTTACATCACTTATTGACATGGAATGAGCCAATTTCCTCTTGACACTTGTCATCATCTGATTATGCCTTGTGTACTTGTTGATGTGGTCTTCCACATGTCCTTGCTGACGTGGTTTGCCACATGTCCTTGATGAGGTGGTCTGTTGATGTGGGTGAGATGTGTAGGTAGTGTAATGGACTATGAAGGAAGAGCATGGTAGTGGAGTGTGACATGTAGCGGGTAGTGGAGTGTGACGTTGGATCGTGAAGGTGATATGTATGAGTTATTTGATGGTTTACTTGGACGGGGGGTTAGGCGATAAGTGGTAATGAGCGAGGGGGGTCTGAGTTGGAAAGAAGGTGACACATATGAGGGTCCCACATGGCAAATACCACCAACTCAGACCCCCCCCCCCCCATNTATGCCTTGTCGACCGTAGATCTGAGTGCTCGATTATCGACCGTTGAGATTAGCGCACCCTTCTTATAAATTATGATGTCCTTCCACTTTAGAATGATCTGACGGCTGAAATTTACTATGGCTCTCTAGCTCTCCAGACTTGAGGGATTTCAAATCTCAAAATTTGCTCCCTGTTTATCCTATCCTTCACTTAATTTAATCCGACAGTTGTGACGACTCTCGAAGTAGATCCACGATCAAGTATTTTGATCTGAATCATGTTTTTGCACGACGCTTCCCTTCTGAGCTTCAATATCTGCATATTGTTCGATTCTCCTCCTGAGGTTGTGCTTTTCTTGTTTTTCATCGTTGTGTTGTTCTTGCTATCAATGGAAATCACACGCTTCCTGTAAAACATGCCAACAATCTCCCCTTTGGCACTGATGGAAATCCTGAAAGGCTGCACTATTCTGGTTAGACCTCCAACTGTAGGATCCAGACCACACCTTTTCTCCCCCTTTGACATCAATGTTAAAGAAAACATACTCCCCCTGAGATGTTCCAGTACTTTTCGGAGGTATCAGATATTCAACCAACACATACTCCCCCTAACATGATGGACTATCTTATCTTGATAACGGGGTCATGCCCAACTTCTAGCGTAGATAATCAAATTGAGATTTTGCAAGCGGTTTAGTGAAGATATCAACAATCTGATCTTTGGATGGAATATAATGCAAAGAAACAATAGTGTTGGTCACTTGTTCCCTCAAGAAGTGATACTTGATGGGTATATGCTTGGTCTTGAAGTTAAATACATGATTCTTTGACATACTAATTGCACTACTATTATCACAATGATTTGGGATTGGTGGAGTATATTTTACCTCCAAGCCTGCAAGTGTCTGAATCATCCACAATACTTGGGTACAACAAGTGGCCACTGCAATGTGTTCATCTTCTGTAGTCGATAAGGAAATGGAACCTTGCTTTTTGCTCAACCATGCTACAAGAGAATCTCCTAATAAGAATGAACCTCCACTCGTGTTTTTCCTTTCATCCATGCAATTAGCTCAATCAACATATGAATAGATTGATAATTGAAAATTTTGATTCCTAGGATACCATAGGCCATAGTTCATCATTCCTTTCAAATATTCGAATATTCTTTTGACAGCTATCAAATGACTTTGTTTAGGTGCATACTGATACCTTCCTACCATTCCAACATCATGCATTATGTCTTGACGAGATGGTGTGATGTACAACAGGTTGCCTATCATAGACCTATATGAATTCTTATCAACATTAGGTGAGTCATCATCCTTGCTTAGTTTGCATCCAGTGACCATAGGTGTTCTCAGAGGTGTAGAATATTCCATTTGAAACCTTTTCAATATTTCTCTTAGATATTTTTCCTAATAAATAAATATTCATTCAGACCTCTGAGTAATTTGCAGACCAAGAAAAATGACAATTCCCCTATCATAGACATTTCAAATTCAAACTGCATGGCAGAAGAAAACCATTGTACCAATGAAGCATTATTAATTCTGAAGATGGTGTCATCTACATAGACCAACACAATGAGCAAATCATTATCATATGTTTTGATATATATATATTGTTGTCAATTGTTCCTCTCTTGAACCCTTTGTCTTGAAGATACTTATCCAGTCTATAGTACCTGGCACGATGATCTTGTTTCAACCCATATAAGGATTTCTTCATCTTGCAGACAAAGTCACGGTTATCTGACAGTTGGAAACCTTCTGGTTGTTACATATAGACTTCTTCTTTTAGATCTCCATTTAGAAAAGTTGACTTGACATCCATTTGATAGAATTAAACTTCTTATGACAAGCATAAGAAAGAAACATTGTAATAACTTCTAATCTTGCTACGGGCACAAATGTTTTATCAAAATCCAGTCCTTCTATTTGAGAATACCCTTTGCAGACCATTATGGACTTATTTCTTACAATATTTTTGATCAGAATCTGGACCAGGGGTCTAAAATTTGCTCAAATTTCAAAGTGCTCGGAATGCGACGAAAACGGTGCCATTGCGTCCGTCTCGTTCTCCTGATTCCGTCGATATATTTATTTTCGCAAACGGAGTCCGTACGGAGAAGTTATCGCGATCTGTTCGTCGGGCCAAACAGGGAAAATTTTGATGCTGACTGGGCAGGCCGTACAAATGACGTGGTAGGCCGTACAGCTGAAGTGGCGGTTGTACAGTGACGTGGCAGGACCGTACAGGACACGTGGCAGCTCCTGGGCATGACACGTGTCATGCATTTTTGGACTTTTCAGTGTACAGTTTGGCCAATCCTGGGGTGACACGTGGCACCTGATGACGTCAACATTTGACGTGGCGACCATACGATGACGTGGGATAATCGGCAGTTGACAAGTGGCGAGATGACATGGCACAATTTTATTGGTTGAGGTTGGCGAATAGCAGAATGACACATGTCCGGTTTATGGCAAATAAAAAGGAGACACGTGGCCCAATGCATGGGCACCACGCGTCCCCCATCTGTTGGTTTACATTGCCAAATATATGACCGGGTTTTATTTTGTTTATTTGCGCGCGGAGTGTTATGGTTATGTGGGTTTTGGCAGTCCCCGGTTATGCTCTCGTGGCATATGACTCTCCATTTGAATGGCGTGGGGGTTAAAATGTTTAAAACACAATTTTGTATGTGTTATTGCGCGCGGGAGGAAACATTAAATAGAACCCACGGTTCTATTACCAGCATATATGACCGTGACATTTTACAACGGACGCGCGTGCGGAGTGGGGATTAAACCCACGGTTCCACGTTTATACATATATGACCACGATTTATATTGTGGTATGTTTGCGCGGGGTTTTACATTGCAACCCACGGTCACGCGTTTATGCATATGACCATTATATTCGGAGGCACGAACATTTATTTTAAATGTAACCACAATTGAATTACAATGTGACCAATCCATTGTTTATTTGTGCGGTATTTTAAAATAATCCGTGTTGCTATGGGTTAATATGTATTCACCATATAATATGGCGCACGTGGTTTGTAAACCACAGTTTTGTGGTTACCACATGTGACCACTTTGAAATGCGCGCATTTTTTAATTTGGATTCAAACGGTTAAGCCATGTGACTGGACACATGTCAAGTCCAGAGTTAACCACTGAAACGGGTGCCAAGATTTGCGCTAGGAACTTGGCCACATGGCCCATGCGCCCAACACCTTCGAGTTCGGGGGCTAGAGTTACGTTAACCGTTCGACAGATTGCACCAATTTCGAAAGGTGCACGTGTGTTGGGTTTAGGCACACGAAAACGCTGAGAGCTAGGTTCACTTTTCCAACAGGGGCAATATGGCGAGCCGGTAATAGAGCTTGGGAAAAGGAAAAATGGCAGCAAGCATAACTTGATGCGTTTTTGACCAAATCAGGTGCTGTAAAAGCCTAGCTAGGGGTTTTTGGACGTTCTGAGTCCATTGCTGATATTTTCACAGGCATTTGAAGAGCCGTTTTTTAGGTTTTTCACATTTGAAGCTTGAGGAAGCTCCATGAAGCTTAAAGCCCTCATTGTTTGAGGCATTGCTCTGATGAGCACATATCCATTTGCTGAGACTGAATAGTCATTTCTGACTGTTTATTATGCTATGAACACATTGGGATAGGTTCCAGATCCATTGGAGGACTTTTACAGGTGTTTTTGCCTCATTGAAGCTCATTTTGGGAAGCTTGGAGGTCACATGTAGAAGAGGTCATTATTGGATGAGCCATTGTCCATTTTCAGAATTGTAACAGTCAATTTTGGGGTTTTTATGTATTCTGAACCCAATGGTACAGTCTGTAAAACCATTGGAGTTGAGCATCAGCTTGTAAAAGAACATTTGACAACTAATCCCA
>JASDQU010100197.1:263375-278814 GCA_032191745.1 Picea mariana | reverse complement strand
ACTGTATATCTATGTTTATGGTTGCATCTCTGATACATTTCTATTATATTATTGAATATCTGCAATATCTCTGTGCATTTCTTTATTATATCTTCGCTCTCATTTCGTGCCGAAAATAATCCGGATCACTTTCTTTTCCATGTGCTGGCATTTCTAGCTAGGGGTTTTATCCTTGGATCTACTTTGTAATTCTTCAGATGGAAGTTTGCAGCTTTATGGTCGAAGTTATGAGAGTTATAGCATTTGATCTCATTGTTAAATAGGTCAAAGTGATTGGTGGAACTTTGTCTACTCATTGGATGTTTTGTTTTATGTTTCAAATATTATTTATTTCTTGATCTCCTCAGTTGCATGTCTCTAAACTTGATTTGACAATTTGCAATATTATGAACAAAATTAGAGCAGTAAAAAAAGTGACCATGGAAGAAATTTTGGTACTTGAAGAATGGCCTTCTTCTTGGCATTTTTTGTGCCATCTTCTGATATCTTTATTTTTTATCATGGATTATCTTGTCTTTATTAGTTGTTGTTGGTAGAGTATTCACATGGTCTAATTGTCTGCTAACTTGGAACCTTATCATCTTTATTGGCTCTTTGATTTCTTGCTCTTTGCTTCTTGAGCCACTTACATAGCCTAAACTAGTATTCAACAAAGGAGATATTTGTTTTCTCAGAATGTCATTTAGTTATGTTGAGGCTTTAATGCTTGGAAGATTTTGGAGATACAATGCTTTAAACTTCTCCATCTCTTTTTTGGTTTTTACTACCTCTTCTTCCAAGGCTTCACATATGGCCTTCTTCTCTGATAACTATTGTTTCATAATGTCCTCTATTTTCTTTGCCTCTTATAATTCCTCTTTTAGCAGGGCAAAGTCTTCATCATGTTTTTTACTGTCTCTCTCGAATTGTATTAGCAATTTTTTTTGTTTTTTCTTCCAAAATCTGAGTTTAGAAATTTCTTCTAGGTCACTAACCAGTTCTCCTTCCAAGTCAACCACAACTTCTTCATCATTAACATCACTTATTGTGCTTTTATTATCATAATCCTGTTTTTCCATAAGAATAAAGGCATTAACCTTATCTTCACAAGAAGAATCACTATCTGTGTCTCCTAAAGAGTCACCATTGTTTACACATAAACTTTTCTTTTTACCAAATCTTTTGGATTTGTATGTCTCTTCACATTCAAAGTTCTAGTCCTTATTCTTGTGTGGAAACATAGATGAAAAGTGACCTATCTTTCCATAGTTAAACATTTGAAGGGAAACTTTCCTTGGTACTTGCTTGATCCTTTATTTAGTCTTCTCACAAATTTTTCTTCAATTTCATTAGGCTCAGAATCCTCATTATTATCTACTTTAAATGATGATTCTCTAGAGGTGGTTTTATATTTACCTGTACTCATTTCATAAGTAGTCATAGTTACTAGAAGTTGATCAATATACAAGATCTTAAGATCATTTAGTTATTCTATTACATAAACTTTTGGATTAAATCTATTAGGTAGAGATCTTAAAATCTTCTGAACTAAAAATGCATCTTCATTATTCTCACCAAGACCCTTCATGGAATTCACAATCTCCTCAACTCTTAAGAAATATTTATTAACTATTTCATCCTCATTCATATTTAGTTGTTCAAATTTCAATCTATATGTCTGAAGTTTGGTATCTTTTACTTTCTCATTTCCTTCGTAACTACTAATGAGTTTATACCACATCCCTTTTGTAGAATCAAGATGCATTACCTTTACAAATTCATCTTCAGCAAGCCCACTCAAGATAGCATTCATTTCCTTTGCATTGAAGCTAAATTCTAACTTATGATCTTTGGAAGCTAGAACAATAGGTTTTATATATCCAGTCTCTACAAAATCACAAACATCAACACCTAAGGCCATAATGTATGTTCTCATTCTAACCTTCTGAAAAGAAAAATTTGTTCCATCAAACAAAGGAGTCTTATTGGTTGAATTTCCTTCATAACTTGTCATGTTTAATCTTACTGATCTACCTTTCACTAAAAGAAACCTGCTCTGATACCAATTGTTGGAAATACTAAGAAAACTGAGAGGGGGGGGTGAATCAGTTGTTATTGTGCTTAAACAATTTTATGTCTATTGAAATATTATTAATGATATCCAAGTGATCATCAAGATTATGGAAGTCATGAAAAAAAAAAATAATAAAAATCAATCACACATATGATATACACAGAGGAATATATTCATGAGGAAACCCATAAAGGGAGAAAAAATCTTCTTCTTAGAATGATAGGTAGTCTTTTATGTTCTATAAATCATCTATATTTGAGCACCAACTCAAAATGAGGCTACAACCTCTTCTTTAACAAGATGCAACTTGTAGAAAGCACCAACCCTTTGATTTATTTATCACCCACTAGAAGGAAGCGCCAACTCCCTGAGAGTTCCAGCACCAATTGGATGGAAGCACCAACTTCCATCATACAGGCACCAACCTATATAACATAGAACAATGGTTCTCCCTTGCACCACCCTACCACCCTGTTTTTTGTGTCTGAAACCAGATAGAATCTACAACTCCCTGTGTTCAAGAACCCAGTTGAAACTATGAGGACAATAGTCCTTCCTAGCACCACCCTACCACCCTGATATATAAAAAAATTTACTTACTTGTTGTGTCTCTGATATGGTCTGTTACATCTCTATGTGTCCTCTACCTTCTTTAGATTTTATGCTCTAATCTGCTTCTACTCCTTTCTTCTTCTATGCTCTTCTCTTTTTCTTCTTGCGCATCACACTACTTTGTCCAGCTTCTCATCCACATTTATGCTTTGTTCTTCCTATGCATGGCATACACTGAGGCTCTGATCTACACTTCAGATTCGACAACTCTTTTCTGCTCTACATGTCTTACTCACATAGAGTTCTCTGCCTGATCATCATTCAAACTCTTCATCTTCTCTAGTGGTTATTCTAGATCTTTTCATCCTTAGCGGGCATTATCTTGAGATTCTCTAGCTTCTCTGGCAGTCAAAACTCTTCGTCTTCTCTAGTAGTTACAGTCATTCATTTTTGGCTTCTTTGTCTTCTAAGCCCCTTCTTTCATGTGACGACTGGAAGTGACCAAATTCTTATTCCAAAGGCGCTTCCTAATCTCAGTCTAGTGAGTGCTATATCCGCTTCTCAATATGACCTTGGATGAATATCTCATGTGACCATGAGATTGCGGGCATGTCCAAAGGTGGTCTGTATGAAACTACTTTTTGCCCCACCATTTACCTCGAGCCTCCACATGTCCTTTCTCCAAAACTGTGGTTTTGATTGTAGCTTGCCTTAAAAATTTTAAATTTCATGCATCTTCAATCCCCACAATGCGATGGGATCATCGATCTTAGGATTTTGATGGTGCTCCTGAACGAACGGTTCATATTTGTTCTTTCACGATCTGTGGATCAGATCTAACCTTTCTAAATCAACAATTGTGATTTATTTCATGATCCGGGCTTCGGGAGTTTCAAATATCAACCCTTGCTTTCCTCCGTATGTCAATCTTCTAGAGTTGTCAATCCACTGATGCATGTCCCTCTCGAATCAATGGTCGAGACCTCCTTCGTGTCTCCAGAATTCAGAGATTTTGAATCTCAACTTCTCATTTCTTCTGACTAGATATCTTCCCAAATGGAATCTACTGAGATCTGGTCTCCTTAATCCAACGACTTTCCTCCACTCTGGGACTTCGGCCTTTTCAACTCTTCGTCACTTCTCTTTTCTATGAACGCTTTCACCCAAATTCAATGATCTATTGACATGTACCCTCCTGCATGATCAATGATCATGAGTGTCTTTGACACTTCGGGCTTTGGGAGTTTCAAATCCTATGCACTCATTTCTCCTGGAATGCTTTCACCTGAATGCATAATCTTCTTACACTTACCCCTCCTGGAAATCAACAAACAGGGTTTTTTTCGGGTCTTTGTTGTTTGGGACTTCGGGACTTTAGGCTAATCATTGCTTCATTATCCTCTGAAGTGGTCACTTGTTAAAAAAGTCATAGGTAATGGAGACTGTTTGCTATCGGTTAACACTTCCACTTACACTGTCCTTCCACTGAACTATATCAACGATTGAGAATGCACCCGAAGTGATCTTTAGATTGGATGGATGAGAGCGACTTCATACCTTTTTCCTTCGTGACTTTGAGAATTTTGACATTTTTTGGTGATGAAACACCCGAAGTAAATCTCCTGTAGTGACGTAGCTTTCTTACATCACTTGTTGACATGGCATGAGCCAATTTCCTCTTGACACTTGTCATCATCTGATTATGACATGTGGATTTCCTGACATGGTCTTCCACATGTCCTTGTTGATATGTCCTGTCACATGTCCTTGCTGAGGTGGTCTACTAATGTGGTTGAGACATGTAGGCAGTGTAGTGTAGTGTGAAGGCAGAGAGCGGTAGTGGAGTGTGACGTCTAGCGGCTAGTGGAGTGTGACGTCGGAGCATGAAGGTGGTATGTATGAGTGGTTTGGTGGTTTAATCAGAGGGGGGGTTAGGAGGTAAGTGGTAATGAGTGAGGGGGGTCCAAGTTGAAAAGAAGGTGACACATATGAGGGTCCCACATGGAAAATACCACCAACTTGGACCCCCCCCCATGGTTAAAGGAAGAAAGGTCGAGGGGGTCCGATATGCCATTTCAACCATAGATATGAGTGCCCGATTATTAGCCACTGAGATTAGTGTGCCCTTCTTATAAATTATCTTGTCCTTCCACTTTAGAATGATCTGATGGCTGAAATTTACTCTGGCTCTCCGGATCTTCGGAATTCGGGGATTTAAAATCTCAAACTTTTCTCCCCGTTTATCCTATCCTTCACTTAATTTTATCCGACGGTCGTGAAGACTCTCGAAGCAGATCCACGATCAAGGATTTTTATCTGGGTCATGTTTTTGTATGGCCCTTCCCTTCTGAACTTCGATCTTTGCATAATGTTTGCTTCTCTTCCTGATATTATGCTTTTCCTGTTTTCCATTGTCATTGTTGTTCTTTCCATCAATGAAAAGCACATGCTTCCTGTAAAACATGCCAACATATTTATTATGTTGGATGGCTGCATTTTGTGAATGGGCCTTGCACCTTGAATAACTGTTAACACTTGTGCCTTGGATTTAATTTGGTCTATTATGTGTTATCTGAATGATCAACTTTGTGCCTTGATTAATTGATGGTAAGGATTGATGGATTGATGTGATAGATGATCGTAAACTCTATTTATTTATCTAGTTGCTTGGATCATGGTGATGAGGTGGAGGCATTGTGTCGTAGTAGTTCATTAATGGATTATTTGGTTTCATTAATATATGTGATTGATGCGTTGATGATGTGGACTATCTATTCTGATGTTTTAATTTTCCTAACACATCTTCAAAGAAAAAAATTGAATTGTTGTTTGTCATTGGTTGTTGTAACGATGGGGTCGTTACTTATGGTATCAGAGAGGGTTTAACCCTGCGACCGTGGATCACCACACCTTCCATTGAATTAATCCCTTGATTAATACTCAACTCTAATTGAAATATTAACCTGTCCATGTGGTAATCACGGATAAAGGATGTCGTGTAAATTTATGACCTGGTTCCAGGGGAGGAGGAACAATACCTCTAGTAGCACCTGCGTGAGAGGGGTCCATCCCCCAAAGAAGAAGAACAAGTCTTGAGCATGAGAGGATTGTCGTGTAGGATGTGTTGGGTCTGATAAGGTGATTCCAGTGAAATGACAGAGGCCTTGACTAACTGTATGTACTGAGATAAGGCTAGGGTGCCTGTACCCCTGAGGGTCTAGAACGTGCCCCAGTGAGTGTTGGTAGGATTCGCAAGGAACTCTAGAATATTATTTTCATGCATTCATGAGTGCAAAGGATGGTTCAGTCACCGAGGCATGGCTGGAGAACAAGGTGATGTGATTCATACTTCGTGTTTATGACCTCCAACACGAAGGTCTACATGGTGGTATTCAGCTAAAGGGGAGAGCTCTTCTAAGGTGGAAGACATTGTTACCTCAGCTAAACATGGTCGTCAGAGCCATGTTATGGGAACGGTTCGATGAAAGGTTCAAGGAGAAGTAATTTTCAGATGAACCCATGATTTCCATCTCGATGAGTTCCACGCCTTACGACAAGGTGGTCGTATGGTGCCAAATTTGATATCATATTTATGAAGATACTCTGGTATGCCCCACATATGAACACGAAGAAGCTAGAGGTCAACAAGTTTGTGTGTGGTATTAACTCTATCTTCCTATGAAGGTGAGGGTATAAATTCCTCATAATTTTCATGATGCAGTCCAGTAGGCCTCTTAGCTGAAGAATAATTTACCACAGGAGTCAAGGAAGGACTCTCATAAGACCATCTGGACTGATGACATCTAGTGCACAACAACATTAGACGAAAAACCAGACAAGACATATTGGTATCAAGATATGTCTCTCGAACCCTTTTTAAGGCACCAAGACGACAGGTTCCTCAACAAAGAACTCCCTAAAGGGGACCATCACTTTAGGAACAAAAACAGTTGGGACTGTTCAGTAGAACATACTAAGGTTACAGGTTGGCGGGCGAGTAGATACTACTTTGGGGACTATGAGTACTAGACCAAAGACCAGATTTTGGACATGTGGAGAGACACATTACCAACGTGGTCGTCCTATTGAGAGGGCCGGAGCAGTTGAGTCAACAAAACACACTACTATTGTGAATATGGGAAATGCCCATATGGTTCATGACCATGGAGAATAACCTCCAGGCCGAGCACCAATCCATTGTGCTCTAGGTGTCAGGTACCATTGCCAACCAAATTTTTACCATTTTTAGATCTCGGTGATATAGAGAACTCTATTTATAGTACCACATTAATGGGATTCAATAAAGGCATTGGACCAGACGAGTTTATATTCGTCGAAGTGGCGTCGGGTGCCTACTAAATGGTTGGAGGAAGGGGTATGAACTGTATCCTTAACCTAGGGGAATAGTGTAAAAAAGTTCGACCTATACGTCACGATCTTAAGATATTATGACGTTTTGATCAATATGGACTGGTGGGAATCGAATGATGCGATACTCAAGTGCAATACACAACATTTGAGTTCATCGATGATGAGGGACAAAGATGAGTGATTTAGAAAGAAACCATGGAGTTTCCCTAAGGTTCATCTCATCCTTACAGCTACGAAAGAGCATGCGCAAGGGATGGAAGCTTATGTGATTTGTGCGTTGAATGAAAAGGGCATGGAAGAAGGGACTAGAAAACCTTCTGGTAGTATGCGAAATTATGGCCATGATTCTTAGAAGAATTTCTAGGTGCATCCCCTGAAGAAATATGAAATTTAGCATCGACTTATAATATGGAACTAAATCGATAGAAGGAACCCATCTCCGTTGCCAAGTATAGACATTTTTCTTGACCAAATGAAAGGCATGACAATGTATTCAAGATTGATTGGAAATCAGGTTATCACCAGTTACGATTTAAAGAGGACAATTCCTAAGACCGCTTTCAAACCACAGTTCAGACACTACGAGTTTACCGTTGGGTCGTGGGGACAGAAAAATGCCCCAGAGGTAATCTTGAGCTTGATGAATGGAGTCTTCCGTGAATACTTGGACAAGTTTGTTCAAGTATTCATTAATGATATTTTGATATATTCTCAGACGATGGAAGAACATGACAAACATTTGCGCTTGGTACTACAATGTCTATGAGAGAACAAATTGTTTTGGAAAGTATCGAATGCTCATTTTATCAATCGGAGATTCATTATTTAGTGCATGTCATCTCCGGTGAAGGTATCACTATGGATATAGCTAAGGTGGAGGCTATTATGGAATGTCCTGTGCCAAAAAAAAATTCAGAAGTGTGTAGCTTCATGGATTTAGCGAGATATTATCGACGGTTCCTCAAGGGTTTTTCAAAGATTGAAAATACGATTACGGAATTGCAGAAGAAAAAAAAGAAGTTTGTATGGACAGAGAAATGTGCAGAATCATTTCGAAGGCTCAAGGAGTTGTTGATGACATCATTGATACTAAAGGTCCCTAATATGGAAGAGGACTTATTGGTATGCACTAACACATCCAAGGAAGGCTTAGGAAGAGTCTTGATGCAAGGCGGTCGAGTGATCGCTTACATATCGAGAAAGTTAATAAAGCATGAGGAGAACTATGTGATGCACGAATTGGAGTTGTTAGCCATTGTGTATGCCTTGAGAGTGTGGGGACACTACCTGATTGGGAGAAATTTAAAACAAAAATAAAAAGGAGCACTATGGTTCACAACATCTTATTACACGAAGTGACTTGAACCTGCGGCAAAGGCATTGGTCAGAACTATTTAGCGAGTATTATTTGAGATTACTGCATAAAAGGAACCATGAATAGAGTTGTGTATGAGTTGATTCAAAGACCCCACATGTTGTTGGTGGTGCCTCTTCAGATGAATCTTTGTGAAATGATTCTAATTACAATGTGACGGTGACTAGCATCAAGAGGTTAAGGAATTTATCAGAAAAAAAACCTTGTTGGTACCATAATTTGAGGGATTTATTGTGAATAACAATGGATTATTGAGATATAATAACTAGATTTACTTATATCCCAATGAAAAATTGAGAGGTTTGATCTTAAACGAAGCTCATAGAGAAGTGTACATCACTCATATTGGAGTGATTAAAATGAGGGCATACCTTAATCCCTCATTCGTCTGGTAGGGATGAAGGCGGACATGGTTATATACATGGAGAGGTGTCTAGGAAGTCAATGAGTAAAGGACTAATGTATACATCCAGCAGGATTAATACAACAACATGCTTTTTCAGAATCGAAATTGGAGGTCATTTCAATGGACTTTATCGTGGGGATTTTCGTTAATGGCAAGGAGACAAGACTAAATTTTTGTGATAGTTGACGCTCTGACGAAGATTGCACACCCGTGTCCATGTGCATATGACGCATCAAGGAACAGGTATAGCTAGAGTTATATCAACAATATATTGAGACTTCTAGACATACCAAAAGGAGCATATCTAATCGAGGATTGGTGTTACAGGACAATTTTGGACTAGTTTCCAAGAGGCCTTAGGAACCCCACTTAGCCTTAGTATTGAGAATCACCCGGAGGAAGATGAGAATATAGAATGAATGAACCAAACTTGGTAAGGTTGTGTTGCGTATGCATATGTTGGACCAACAGAAACATTGGGAATAGTTCTTTCCATTGGTAGAGTTGGCTTACAAAAGTAGCTATCAAAGAACCATTAATATGGTGCCATTTGAGTTTATTTATGGGTGATCGTGTCAAACGCTTTAGATTTGGGATCGACTGACGGATGGGGTCCTGGTAGGATCAGAAACAATCCAAGAATTGAAAGAACAAATACACACGATACAAAAGGGGATGGAAGAAGTGCTGGATCAACAAAAGGGTTGTCGATGCACTTTGCGTCGACAATAATCATGGAGTAGGCCTATCGGCTAGTCATGCCTCATTCCTTGAGGCATTGTGTGATGTTTTTCTTATATCTATTGCGACAATATGTCAGTGATCCTACGCGTTTGATTAAATTCAATTCCTTCTGGGTGTTGGATGAGGGTGCACTCACGACGGAGCCAATCTGCATTCTAGACCATCGCATTTGATAACTACAGTGTCAAATGGTCGATCATGTCAAGGTATAGTGGGAAAATTATAGTCTACACTTGGCTACCTGGGAGGACCCATATGATATGCGTCAGTAGTTTCCATTGTTTTTTATAGCTAAACATTTAGATAATGTCAGACACTTTATTTCCGCACTTGTATACTATGAAACTTCGGGATGAAGTTTAAAAAAAGAGGGGGTGTATGTAACATTCTTCTCTTGTGCATACCTGATTGGACTTATTCTTTGAGGACACTTGCATGCAAGTGATCTGGTTCATTATATGATTGACTATTTCAATTTTGGATTATGATGATGTTGTGGATATGATGATATGTTATTTGTTTATATTTGTATTGACAGGTGCTATTGACTAGTTTCTCCTGAGTGTGTAGGACTCAGGATGGATTGAGGATGTTGATGGAATAAATGGACCTCCTTGGACTTCAGATCGAGTCAGGGAGTGGACTGTATATGGTTTGAGTTTTTGATATTGCATATGTGACATATGACTAGTATATTATGATGTTTCTTTTGGATCGCTGACATGTTTCGTTGATGGATGCAGGTTGACAATATCTTTCTAACTAGACTCACATTCGGAGTAAAGGGGTCATGCATGACAACCATAGATATTGAGGGAGAGGTGTGGCAGTAGCCCTGTGGCAACCTCCTAGCATTCCCATCGTGGCTCAAACTAAAGGTTAACGATTACCTAGTTCGAGATATCCACGATGTCGTCAGGGAATACTATGATAGTCACTCACGATGATTGTAAGGGGCATGTCATAAGGCAGGGTCCTTATTCCTTAGAGGCCCTTATTCTCCCACAAGGTCACCTGACAGAGTATTGACTCCAAGGGCGGACGTCTACCAAAATCATTCAAAAGGTGAGTGGAACCCTTGGATCACGTAGTGCATCTTGAAGGGCATGTCGTGTAAATAAAACATGAATTGAGGCAAGTGGCACCCTTGGAGAACATAGTGAGTCTTGAAGAGCACATCATGATTTTTAACACTAGTGAGTTATTGTACCTAGTACCTAGAAAAATGTGTCTCCTTAGGACTTGGTCAGCCTTAAAATGAATATTGCATGAGTAAAGATTAATAATTATAAAATTCCCTTAAATTCAATTATTGTTGAGCCTAAAGAATTTAAATCCTAGGTCTAAGTAGGTCTTGCTAACTAAAATTTAATTAAGCAAGTAATAAAGGCCGGATGAAGAAAATGGGGGTGGAAATTAAATAATTTTTTTTAATGAAGAATTAAATCATTTAAAAGATTAATTTTTGGCGAAGTACAAAACCTGCTAATTTAGAACTTAGACCGAAAAAGGGAAACTTAAATACAAAAGGAATGTGGAACATAGAAGGGAATCTAGTCTATGAAACTTTCTAATTTTTAACTCAACTAATCTTTAAGAAAGGCATCATTCATTAAGGGAATGTAAGGGAATAAAGGGACATTGAGGAGCATTTGTAGGAACACCTTTAGTTGGGTAAGGAAATTGACAAATTAAATTGATTAATTAAATGAATTTTTGGTGCAACTAAGGGATCAGGTTACAAGTGTATGGGGGAGAATTTTTCTAATTAATTTTTAATAAAAATAATTTAATGTGCGTTTTGGAAACAAGTCATTAAAAAAACTCTATAAAATAAATGGTGGAGGAGGGGAATGGATCACGTCGGGTAGGCATAAGGTTACATTGCCAATGTTTTTCTTGACTGATTTTTCTTGTGGGAGTTGGGATGCCCAACTCGATTAGAGAGTGGTACCTCGTCCTTGCAAGGCAAGCTTGGAGCTATCTTTTCTCTGGTTTTTGCGCGTGGCCCCTTTGCGGCTCAGGGGGCTCAAGAGGAAGAAGAGTACCCCTAGCATTGGTTGGGAGGTACCAGTCATATCTCAACGGTTAACAAGCAGGAGTTGGATGGAGTGCTAGCGCGAGACAACCACTTCATATTTTGCGCCTTCGGTTACGGTACGCATGTGAAAATTTTTATTTGTATATTAGTTAAAGTAATTGTATTTTTCTTTAGATATTGATGAATGTTGTAATGGATTTTGGCATAGAAGTTGTTAATTTTGATTGAGATTGTTCTATTGAATAAAATGAAAATTGTTCTAGTTATTTAAAAAGGATTTATGGTTTATTTCATGTTTATCACTCATTTCCATGGGTGGTTTCTTACTTGACCTTCTTAATCCTCCCTGCAACACTTCTTCCCAGGACGTTCAGTCCGTAGACTCATTGGTTTATTGACTGGATTTCTTTCGCTACCTCTACAACCTTTCTTAGTTTTCTCACTTCTAGATGTGATTAAACACTTGTGCTCTATGAAAAAATTGCCCAACAATGGAGTTGTTTCCCCTGCAATTTTATTGTTGTCTCTGCATTCTTGATGAAGTTAACCCAACCCTTGGACAAATTTTCACCCGCATAGTGATCTATCACTTCTCTACAATGATCTGTCTCTTCCCACCCAAATCCACTTAGATTCCTATCGTCTTTGTTGATCTTTGCACACAACAAACAAGTGTATGCCTAGTGTGTGCGAGAGGGGTATTTCTTGTTGTTTTGTTTGATCCTTTACGCAACAAAATGTGAACACCCTGCATGTGAGAGAGAGAGAGAGAGAGAGAGAGAGAGAGAGAGAGAGAGAGAGAGACCCAGTGATGGGTCCCCTTGAACCTACCTTTGCTTCACTCTGCACTCACTTAGGTTGCCAACATTTTAAGGGTCCTTTAACTCAAAAATCCCTTCCATTACCAAAATTTGGGTTTCCATATCTTGGCACAATCATTTCACCCCCAAACCGCAAGCTCATTTCTGGCAAGCAAACCCAAAACTGAATGTTGTTCTTGGCACAATCATTTCACCCCAAAATCATGAATTCATTCATGGAAAGAAAATGTGAGACTGAATTTTGTGCTTGGCACAAGCATTTCATCCCAAATCGTGAGCTCATTCCCAACAAGTAAACCCAAAATTAATTGTTGTGTTTGGCACAAAATTTGTCCCAAATCGCGAGCTCCCTCTTGGTGATGCTAGTCCCCAAATTTACCTATGCATTTATGCTTAATAAATGCCTAGTGAAAGCATGCATGTTCTTTGGGTTTGGATGTGTACTGGGATAGGATTCCTTCCCTTTTGCTCAACGAATTCAGGATTACCTTACCCAGTGAATTGGTGGTCCTCGCTAGGGATGATTTTAAGGATGGAAATTTATTTTAAAATGTAGAAACCTTGGCAAGTATTACTAATCCTTCATATGTCAACTATAAATGTTTGGCAATATTTTTGTAAAAATATTCAAATTTCTAAGTATTTTATATAGTTTTTATAAAATTTTGGTGATTTGTAAGGTAAAATAATTTTATCCTTCATAATTTGGGTGAATCATTTTTAAAATAGCGAATCTCATTTTTGGAAAAAACATGGGAAATTAGCCCATGAGAGAAATTATCCCCTAAAATCATCCATGGTCCTGGCTCAGTGAAATTTCCTCCTTTTCACTTCAGCGATTTTCTTGTTGTGTTTTTCCTTACTCGATGAGCTAGTATTCACTCTTCCTAAGCCCAGAATGCACCTTTCATCTCTACTTTTACTCCTTAATCTCTTACTTTCTTTAATTCACAGAAACCTTAAAAGTACCTTCTAAGAATTGAAGGACTGAATCTGTTTGAAGTTCAGTTCTAGTAAATATTACTTATAGTTTTAAAATTTTTACTATGATTTGTGTATGGGTTAGACTGCACTCTTGAAAGTGGTTCTATTTTTCACCTTGTTCATTTTGGGAATAGTTGTAAAACCCTTAGACACTAACGGGTCTGCATCTTTAACCTTTCATCATCAATTCTTAACCTCCAATTTGATATTGACCCTTCCGAGAAATTAAAGTATCAAGTATCGGATTTCACCTAGACTATTTAGGCTGGTTACTGCTTGTTCCTATGGTTAAGTTCTTATCCTAAGAGATGGATCTCTCCTTAGCCACCTAATACTTTTTGGTTCAACATCTAGTTAGAGTGATATCATTGTATAGCATTTATTAATTGGAGCCTTGATGCAACTATCAGTAAGTCAACTCCTTGGAACTTGGAACGAAGTAGGTTAATATTGTTTTCCTTTGGGTCTTGGAACCATCGCGACGATAACCTAACTTATCACCTTAGGTTAGACAAATAACTACTTTTGGTTGCAAACTTTATGAATTTAAATTGGTGGATCACTAGGTGCCTAGAATAATGGTGAGGATTGAATCGATATCTCGTTGCACCTTGAATTAAATCGATAGTTTACCCTTGAGAAATGACTAATTGATGATTGACGAAGGATTAAGTTTTTGGTTACTTGTTCCTTGGATTATGCCCTGTTTAAATATTTAGATTATTATGCGCATTGAAAAATGATGGTGTAGGTTAGTCAAGTGATTAATATTAAATGTGTGCATTGATTAATGTTGTTGATGTTTAAATCAAGAACTATATCATGAAGGCTTCTCGAAAATAAAGTCGATTTTTCATGCGTAGTGAAATTTATAGTGTGTAAAGGAGGGTGTAATTAATTCCGCTTGCGCCATGAGCAGTAACAATGTTAATTATTTTTAAAATTCAGTGTTTGATTAACCACGAGCCTTGAATAATTAGATTTAGTCCTTGCACGTTGATTCAGGATTAATAAGGCATGACCGGTTTGGGATTAGATATCCCTTGCACAATGGAATACAAATGAATGAGAAATCTTGCGCTATGGATCTTGTGGATGCATGTGGTTTACAATTTGTTTATTCTTGCGTGATTAAATAAGGCTGACTTATGATGGATTTATTAATTATATGCTCTTGCGCCTTGTGAAATAAAATCGATCACTCTTGCATCTTGAATTGTATTGGCTAAATGATGGATTAATTAAGTAGAATGCCCATGCATAGTTCAATAATATGAGGTATGTTTGGTTGAGGAATTAAACTCCTTTCTCACATTGATTTATATTGTAATATTTGATGTTCTTAGACATTATTCTTCTAGCACGTAATGAATATTTGTTATGTTGGATGGCTGCATTTTGTGACTGGTCCTTGCGCCTTGAATAATTGTTAACACTTGCGCCTTGGATTTAATTTGGTCTATTATGTGTTATGTGAATGATCACCTTTGCACCTTGATTAATTCATGCTTAGGATTGATGGATTGATGTGATCGATGATCTTAGACTCTATTGATTTAGCTAGTTGCTTGGATCATGGTGATGAGGTGGCGGCATTGTGTCGTAGTGGTTTATTAATGCATTATTTAGTTTCATTAATAAATGTGATTGATGCATTGATGATGTGGACTGTCTATTATGATGTTTTAATTTTCCTAACACAACTTATAAAAAATAAAAAATTTGACCTATTGTATGTCGTTGCTTGTCGTCTCGGTGGGGTTGTTACTTTCCTCCCCTCTTTATCATTGGTACCTTCAAATTCCTATGATTTAGGACTTTCCTAAGGAACATGTTGAATAACATTGCTTGCACTATAGTAAAACTTCTGAATAGCTAAAAAATATAATGCCCCATTTGCATTACAAGCATTCCCATCACATTTGTTAGTCCCAAAAGAAGAGGTATAATAACAATTTGTTGATGCCTTAAAAATAAAATATTATTTATCTGATGAAGACATCACTTCTCACTAAGAACATAGAATTATACAAATTATCATCCTCCCAATGACAATTTTATAACTTTCAAAATGATATTTTCCCTCTAAAAT
>JASDQU010100197.1:251610-263234 GCA_032191745.1 Picea mariana | reverse complement strand
ACAAAATGTTCCCCAAACTTTCCCCCCAAAATATTCCCTCCAAAATTCTCCCCTCAAATTTTTCCCTCCAAAATACCCCCCCAACTTTTTCCCTTTATTACTTTCCCCTCAAAATTAAAAACAACTTTTACTCTTTTATTTCATTATTTACTTGTTAATTACAATATTTTTCATGTTTTTTTATTTATCACACATTCATTAAACATAATGATGATCCATATAATTTTACGCATACATGTAGACAATATTCTTCATTTTTATTTATCCCAAATTTGTTATATTAATAGTAATTTATATCATTTATGCCATATATACATAGTCTTGTTTTGTCTTTTTACATTGCTTGAAATCTTGGGCATTATTCATTAAATAATTTGGAGCACGCTACAAGGGAGAAACATCGAGAAGACATTCGAGGATAATTTAGCATTTCAGAGGTTAGTTATTTTTTAAATTCTTACTATTTCCCAAAAAACATTTATAAGATCATCTTTGAATCACATAAGAATTTTTCATGCGAAAACTATAAAAACCCTAAAATATTTTATATGTTTTCTAAAAAATTTCTAAAAAAAACACAACTTTTAAAAAAAATTGAAACCTTTTTCAAAGAAATTTTAACAAAATTCTTAAGATTTTTCGAAAAAAAGAAGAGAAAAAAGCAAAATTTAGGTATAGATTTTTCGAAAAATTTACTCTTTTCATTGTTTTTTGCTGAAAATTTTATAGTTTTAACCCATGGTGGTTACAGGGAGGAATTCCCCTCACAAACAATACCATGATTTGGCCTAAAGGGGTGCTCGAGAGGATGCATGAAATCCCCCTAGCCCATCTGCGACCAAGCCCCATGTTCACCCAAGATTTGGCTGCGAGGATGAGGAAATGACGGGCATCACCCTAGCCCCCCGTTAGCCAAGGAACAATCTCGTGGGATGATGCCTTGGTTTTAGGACCATGCCTTAGTCGTGGGGAGACTAGGTGGATTCTCGACATCGCCCCAACCTGTTCATCCTGCACCCAAGCTATGGGCGCTTCCATGGATTGGTTGCAGGGTTAGATGGGGAAATGACTGGCATCGCCTTATCCCCCATAAGCTAAGGCTTGGTCCTAACATTGCCCCAATAACTCCATGGGTCAATTTTTTTTTTAATTTCTTTTAACTTAGTTCTTATATTCAATGTTTTTATTATAATTTATTAAAATTTATAATGCCTTTTTTTCTATAGGAAAAATGGTAGGAAAGAGATTATCTATGAATATATCTAGATCACGAATTGCAATAATGACATAAAAAATTGCAATTGAACCTCCAGGAATGCTAGGAAACAAATTGATATCAAAACTCCTAAGTTTTCAAGGGAAATGAAGAGTGTTAGAGAGTGAAAATCTGTGGAAGGTGAAAACAAACTAGAATATTCTTGGTTTGTTAGAGGCAAGTAAGACAACAATGGAGAATATCTATATTTGTATTGTGTTGAGTTAGAACATATGTAAGGAAATTATCAGGCACTTGGCTTGTTATGAGATATATGTTTGGTGCCAACCAAAGATATTGTTTATGCACTCGTCAAATAAGGCAGGACTTATATCAATCTTAGGTATTGTTTGAAATTGAGAAATTATAAGAAGGATGAATGTTTTATAGAATTATTTGCATCCATCATTGATGAAATTGAGAAAGACAATGTAGGTTTTTTTATTTTTGTTTTTTGTATCCTTTATTATTTTTAGTACATCATGTTAATTTTTTAATTTTATTTAACATGGAAATGTTATATTTTATTTTTATAGGATTTTGCTCAACAACTTTCACATATATTAGTGGGGATTTAATCTACAGAGAATAATATCATGGATGTCATCAACGCTTTTCATATTGAAAAGACACAAGAAGGAAGGAAAAATAAAAAAAAAAGTAATGAAGGTTGAAGCTACAAGAGTAGACAAAGAAGAACATGAAAGAAGAAATAAAAGTACTCATTCTAGAAATCCTAAAAGGGTTACATTTGAAAATGAGGAAACTCAAAATCAAGGTTTTGTTGAGATTAGTCTCAATGAAGTTATCACTCCTTCTCACAAAAAGAATAAACAAGATAAATGAAAAAGAGCAATGGTCGTTGATGATTCCATTCCTATTGATTATGAAGAAATCATTGATTTAGATGAAACCCATTTAAATCATAAGAGGAATAAAGAAAATATTGTTGATGATGTTCAATAAACCATTGTTATCTATGAGTATTATAATGAAATTCCTAAAGGTAGAAGAGAAATAATAACATCAGGTATTGATCTAGAGGATGGTATTATGAAAACAACACAAAATATAATTCAAAATAGATTGAGGATGGAAAACTTAGTTGATTATGGCCATACATTTCAGTTGAATGTGAAGCAACTTTATAAACCCACTGAAGGGAAAGAAAAATATAAAATTAGAAAACCACATCACTTGCATATTCACAATTTGAAAGCATTGATTAGGTAAAATATGTATTCACATTTGGTCGATTGCCTAGTTCTTCTTGAACCAATGGAAGTTTATAGGAGGGAAGAATTTTGTAGATCAAATTGTTTTGACTAAAAATATTATGTGATTGGAGAAAATCATTCTGCAAAGCCTAGAAGAGAATTGATGCAGAATATCCCAATAATCCTCTTTTTGAGATAGTCAAATGCACAATTTATGTTGGTTTCACATATTCAAAAGCAAAGTTATTGGCATGGGATCATAACACGGACAATGAGTACAAAATATCCATGACTTTCATTCAAAGGGTGATGTTTATCCACAATGAATTTTCTTAAATATGTTGTGGGGAGAGATCAAATGTTGATGCCAATTTTCAAAAGCAATGTTGTATGGAAATAGGCTTCCCACTTGATGATGAAAATGTAAAAGGAAAAAAAAAATGCAAAGGAAGTAGTGTATTTATAGATGTGGATAGATATTTTCAATTGGGATTTAGAACTGGATGTGTATGGGAATTTATAGATGAAATCTTCACCCTATGGGAAAATATTAGTATAAACAATCAAAGAGTTAAGAATGCTAAACCATTAATATGCGACACACGTAAGACAGGTCCTGAAATCAGAAATCTTTGAGATGATATGACTATAAAACCTTGGAGAAAAATATGAGTGAAGGATAAGAAACTTATCATAGATATATATCACATGTAAGGTAGGGTGAATTGTCAATGGAAGAAATGTGTGATGAATTTAAAAGGTAAGTTTGTTGAGTTATTTATATTTATGTTAGGACAAGAAAATTATTTTTTTTTCAGTTTAACATATCAATGTTCTAAGTATTTTATTATATATATGATTATAAAATTATATATTATTTTTTATTTAGTCACAATGTGTATATGAGAATACAAGAGGAAATGGTTAATATGTTGAATGAAGAAAGTTTGGATGATGTTAAACTCAACTATCCATATTGAAGCTCTACAACAATATTGAAACAATTTTTTATTGCATTTAAAAAGGTATGTTGATTTATTACATTCATATTATTAGTTTGTAAGTTAATTTATTTCTATTTTAATAATTTATAGATATACAACTATATGTTTATTTCTTTCATTAAATATGCCAAAGAAGAATGTGGATGGAGTACCTGAAACCTTCAAAAGTTTTATTCAAAAAGTCAAGTTTGAAAGAGAAAGAAGGAGACGTGTTCAAATTGTTGAACTTGATGACACCCTTGATCACTACATTCAAAATGGGATCAACATTGTTTAGTATAAAGGGATATTAGGTGATTGTGAACAACTTGCAAACATTGTTCCTAAAAATGAATACTCCCTGGTTATTTTGGATAGCCCTCATGGTTATAATATCCAAAACATTCGATATGATATTGAGCCTTATACTTACCAAGCTTTCAATCAAGTGGTTATGGGATTTATGGAAGTCACAACATCACCATTTTGGATATTTCTAGTATTTCATTTAGACACATAACAAGGATTAGTACAATCAAGCTTTAAGGGAAAAGAAAAGACAAGGATTCGGTTTATTTAGTAAGATATTGAAAGTGTATGTTTAGCAATTAAAATTATAATTTTTTTTATTAATTCACAAGTTAATTGAATTTTCACTTATTTATGTTACAGGAAAAAGCCTAATGTTTAGATCTCCAATAGAGAACCATTTAAACGTGAATTTGAGAGAAAACATCTTGCAACCTGGTCAAAATATAATTCTTATAATTATATTCTTGTCAATGTAAAGGATGTAGAGACTCCTAGTATTTTATTGGTATACAAATTTTTGGTTATAAAGCTAACATGTGAGGAAAAGGATTTGAAAGGAGAGATGGTTAACATTTATAAAAAAACACAAGAATTAATTAATTATCTTATATATACATTTTCAAATTGAAAGGAGATTGGGTTTTGGATTTGTTCTAGGGTTTAGGTAAGAATTATGATCTAACATTTATGAAATCATACTTCAATCTTATATTATTTTTAATTTGTGTCTTCTTACAGTATTTAAATTCATTATTTATTTTGTATATGGTGATTAGGTACAACATTAGTGTGTTTCTTACATAAAGGAATAAATTGCATAGCCATTGAAAGTGACCCAATGTAGTGTGATTTTATTCAACAAAGAATTAATGTTATTCCAGCTCTTCCAAATGATATGCAAGAAGTTGGATTGAGGAAAGGATATTTTAGTGAATCAAAGGTGGGGAAAATATCAAAGGAACCTCAAGTACCATTAGGAGGAATGATTGGAAATGATCACTTTGGAGAACTTGCGGATATCAAAGACCTAATGGAAGACAAAAATGACACAATGGAAGCACAAAATGATGTCGAAGAAAATGGTAATGTGTCTATTGAGTATGATAAATTTGGGATATATGATATTGTTGATTAGTTTTAAGATGCCCTTGAAGATGATGCCCAATTTTGCAATTTTTTTATGAGCTATTTAACTGTAATGTTTTGACTTTAAGATTTTAAAATAAGAATGAATATATATCTATTGTTGTTTTATAATGAATTTTTTTATTGTTTTCTTTTGTCCTTTTATTTCTATGTGAATCATTATACTAGGGAAATTTTTATTAAATGTTGTCATTTTTTTACTTCAAATGTATAAAAATATGGAAAAGAATGTTATTTTTTATAAAATTTTCACTTTTTTTATTCAATTATGTCCATAAAAATGTTTTATTTGACATGCTATTTTAAACGAATAGGTACCAAATTGTATAGGTTTTTTATTATATATGGCCGTAAAATGTGATTTTTTTTGGTAAATATTCAAGAATAGTGTTATTTAACTACAATTATTTTCTATGTATTGAAGTAAAGGTAAAACAATTATTAAAATGATGTTTTCCACTATATTTTAAAAGTATGGAACAATAAATTAATTAAGGAGACACGATTATATGAAAAATCGTAATTTCAAAACAATAAATGGTAAAAAATATTTTTAGTATTGAAAGAAGCATAGAAAAATGACTAAAAACAACGTTTAATAAAAAAAAATGAAAAATTTAGAAATAGATGAAAAATAAACATTAAAAAAAATAATGTAAAAACATTGTGGATCAAAAAAATTAAGATATTGAAAAAACATCTAAAAAGGGAGCGAGGATGTTACTAATAGAACCATTTTTAAAAATAGTGTAAAAAATGTGAACCCCCAAAAAACGAGAACTCTGTAGAGTTCTTGTTAAGTTGGTAACTATGTTAGGACCAACTTTCCAGTTCTCTAGCAGAAACTAGAAGGAGTCTACAACCCCCTATTTATAGGATCCAACCTGAAGGAAGCTACAACTCCCTGAATTCTCTGGCTCCAACCAGAAGGAGGCTATAACCCCCTAGGTTCTCCAGCTCCAACTAGAAGGTGGCCACAACCACCTAGTTCTCAGGATCCAACCTAAAGGAAGCTCCAACTCCCATATTCTATGGCTCCAACCAAAAGGAGGCTACAACCCCCTGATTCTCAGGATCCAACCTGAAGGAATCTCCAACTCCCTAATTCTCTAGCACCAACTGGAATGAGGATAGAACTCTCTTTCCTTTCCCTGTCCTACCACCCTGAAATATGATTGTAGACCAATTCTCAATGCTAGAATCACTATCACTGTCACTTTCACTATCACATAAACCTATCCAACCAATCATTTTCTCATCCATGAAACCAAATCCACTCTCATCTGCATTAAACTCATGCCAAGATCACCAAGAGAATATAACAAACCATATTCTCAACATCACCAACACATGCCTCTACCAAGAATGTACCAACATCACCACATACCATCACAAGATTTGTGTCTCAACCAAGTAACAACCTATACCATGCATCAACATGTACCTCAACATGTACCATCAACCATGTACTATAAGCAATGCATCAACCATGCACCAAACTTATATCATCACCACTTGTACCATACAATGTCCCATACTATGTTTCGACCATGCACCTAAACCATGTACATCAACCATCAATGCATCTACCATACCACGTTCCAACCATGCATAAGCCTCCACCAATATGCCAATATCACCAAGATGTGGCTCAAGAACAATGCCAACATCAAGTTTCCAACATGCACCTCAATCATGTACCAAACCAAGAACCAATATATGCCTCAAAACATATTATACCAACATCAACAAGACATGTATCCAATCATGTACCTCAAACCACATTTGCCTTAATTATATTCCAAAACATGTGCCTCAAATATGTGCCAACCATATATCTCAAATATATATCAACATCACTGAGATATACCACAACCAATACATCAAAGATATGCCTCAACCAAGTATCATATCATTGATGATATGCATCACAGAACATTTAAATCAAGTATATGCCTCAAACCATATGCCAATTCCTCAACCAACATACCAAACACATGCCTCAAGCATGATCCACAACTCAACCATTTACCATCACCTAATAATCAAAACAGATATAAAACATGCCTCTTAAATCTGGAGTACCTGCAACATATGATCTTAGACCAACCTGGGAGATCCTCAGCTTCAACACCCTAGTACCAACATTCTTGTCAATTCTTCAAGTTACTCTCTAGACATACACTAGATGACCTACGAATATGCCTCACTTGACAGATATAGAACAACCTATGAGTGCCTCACTAGACATATATGGGTTGAACTGCTAGGATGACCCTAATTAGGATTTCCTAAAATTTTCCCACTCTCCTTTGTAATCCTAAAAATCTAGGACTTCTTCCGCATCGCTACCTCATAATTCTCCATCGCAAACTAGCAAAAATATCACAATACTACACCATAACATTCACAAGATAGATATTCAATGTAAGTGTGTGAGTGTGCTTTTGAATGATTCTTTGAGGGTTATTTATTATTTTTCTAGGTAACCTCTTCCCTTAAATTTAGGGCTTCTAGAGATTTATCATTGCAAACACTTTACCCTTTCATTAATTGACTTGTAAGCAACTAGGGTTTCTTGACCATTCTTTGAGGATTCCAACTTCACGAGGCCATATCTCCCTAATTGTGAGGAACCACGTGGGACACCAAATATCACTAGAAACAACACAATGTGTACTATCCATCTATGATAGTCTTACCTTCAATTACATTGTCCTTCATGTCATTATTTCTTAATCAACTTCAGGTCTCATAACAACACCTCCTGGGATACATGTAGACTACATCAAATATACCCAACTAACTAACCAACAATATCAATCATACAAATGTCAATAAATTGTCCAACATCTCTAGACCTCTCTAATAAGTGACATCAATTTATAAGGGTTGACATCGATGACAACCAACTTTCCAAACCAACAATCCAACAAAGTGCACTAGTAAAAAGACCTATGATAAATCCTCCGACCACATATAATTTTGACTTATAGTGAAGCTTCATTAAAACATTTTCCATTAGTAGTGGACACTTCTTTGATAAAAAAATTCAATCTTGTAACACTAAAAATATATACTAAAACCCCTACCAGTTGGTTTTTTCCTTGTTTTGTATACTATTTGTACCATCTCTACAACATACCCAAAACTTTGATATGCATGTGTAGCATAATAATGATATTATACAAATTTGTCACAATACACTTAATCTTAATGATTACACATGAAATTCATGGAAATATATAAATTCAACAAAAAAAGGATATGATAGAAAGTAATTAATTTTATGAAATTGTTGTGCATGGAGAATGGACTACATAAAACAAATTTCCATCCATGTTGTAGGCTTAGCTGGTCTGGATTTAGGAGTAGAATGAACTGATTAACAGACTGAATACAAAAAAAATAGAGATATGGAGAAAAACACATATATCTAGTGAACAATATCTTCTATTAAGTCAATAAAATACGATGAAATTGTAAAACTACAAAACTGAAACAACATGCTCAAATGGTGGTAGCTATCTCTAAGAGGAGATGTGGTTGCTACGTGAATCCATATAAGAAGAATGATTACAATGATGTTATAGAGGCCTTTTTAATATTACTCATGAATTTCAAAACCCTAGACATAAAAAAACCTAACCCTAGGAGGTGAAACAACAAAATTCATGTGGGCCCATATGGGTAAGTTGGTACCTCAACTTCTCAGGGTCATAAATTTTTCATACGACCTTTGTTTTAGGCGTGTGATAGCCCATTAGAAAGGTCTTTTTGAGAACTACACATTATGCCATCAAGTTGTGACTCTATCTATAGTTTGATTGTGGCAAGACCAAAAAACACTATTTAGGGCCCCAAAACAGCCCTAGAAGTACAAAAAGATGCGTTGACATGAAAAAATACAAAATAAGATAGTTGGATTAGGTTGGAGGGCACTAGTCTCCTCATGGAAGATGTTTAGGGATTTAGACAACCCCAAAAGTGTAGAACCCACAATTACAAAGAAGTACAGAAGAATGTGTTGAACTAAAAATTGTTAAGAGGAGCCAGTTGGAATTGGTGGGTAGCCACCAATATCAAAATGGATTAGTCCTTCCCCCTTAGGAAGAAATGGTATCCATTGCATTGATTTCCCCCATCAAGTGAGTAATATTATGTTGAATTTGTCCCTAGGTGAGACACTTGTCTTGGTGTAGGAGCTTCCCTACCTTGACAACATGTTAAATATGAATCCTTTGTTGGGGAGTTCCCTTGACCTGTGTGTCCACCCTATGATCAGTGGATACATGTTCCATGCATTAAAGGTTGAGCTTTGTTGGTGTAAGTTGTTCTACAATCTCTGACGTGTCCAATAATGGTTGAAAAAATGTCCTAAGGAGCTCCACATTGAACATTGGGTGCAATCCAAGGAAGCGTGGAGTGTTGAGCTCAAAATAATTGCTACCCACAACCTTGGTGATAGTGTAAGGCCCATAGAGAAGTGGGAGGATCTTCTGATGGGGCCCTGTAAGATGCTCTTTCTGAAAATGTAACCAGACCTTGTCTCCAACCTGAAACTGGTGCGGTACCATGTGTTGATCATGACGTTTCTTCTACTTGGCATTGGATTTATGTAAAATCCCATGGACCTGTTGGCGGATGTGATGGAACCACTCAATGAATATGGTGGATTTTTCAGTCTCATACTGAACATGGGAAGAGTATTTCTGTGTGGTTTCAAGAGGTAGTGCAACATCAATGGGTCCGAAGGGTTGGAATCCCAGCCCCACCTAAAATGGGCTATAGTCAGTTGAGCTATAGAGAGCCATGTTGTAACTATGTTGAACATAGGGGATACTCTCATCCCATGTATTTGTATTCTTAGAGTTTTGCATATGCAAGATGTGCACAATCATCCAATTGATGAACTATGTTTGGCCATATGTTTAGGGGTGGAAAGAAGCATATTTAGTGAGCTTGGTGTCCAACAGTGACCAGAGACTTGATCAAAATGTGTTGAGGAGCATGTTGTCCCAGTCAGAGATGATGGATGTGGTATCCCAAAATGGATCCACACTTATTTGAAGAAAAGCTTGGAAGTATCTTCTGTAGTGATGTTCTTCTTGCGAGCTGTGAGGATGGCCATCTTCGAAAACCGGTCAATGACCACAAATACACAATCATTTCCTTTCTTGGTGGATGGAAGGGCATACATGGAGTCCATTGAGATGGATTCCCATGGCTTATCGAGAGTAGGAAGAGGGATGTATAAGCCTTTCTTCTTGATGGTTGTCTTAGCAATGGCACAGGAAGTGCAAGATCTGATATACTTGATGATGTCCTCTAGAAGTTTTAGCTAAAAAAAATGTTTATGTAGAACAACCACAGTTTTCTCTACACCAAAATGTCCTACCATCCAAATATAGTGGGATTCCTGAATTACCTTTGCAAGCTTGCTTGCAGGAACACAAAGATGGCCCAAATGGCATAATAGTCTATCCTGAATGTGAAAATCGGTGACATTTGAGCCTGTACCCAAGAGCTGATAGGTGGTGGTGAAGTCTAGATATTGATAATAAGTTTGGGGCCACTTAGATGCCTCATATCCATAAGAATGGAGCATAGTGGTGAGTTCATCCATGGGATGTCGACTGAGGTAGTCAGCGACATGATTTGTGCTCCATGTCTTATACTTGATGTTGAGATGGAACTGTTGTAGGTAGGTGGAACACTTCTGATGGTGAGCATTCTGCAACTTCTCCTATGTCTGTATGAATTGAAGAGGCTTGTGATCAGTGTGGATAATCGTTTTCTTTTGCAGAGTGTAATTTTCCCATTGATGACAGGATTGTACAATGGAATACATTTCCTTTTCATAGGTGGGGTATTTCCGGACAATATATGAGAGTGTCTCAATATGGTATGCCATCGGATGACCATGTTGAGTGATAAATGCACCTACAACATAGTCAAAGGAATTAGATTAAATCTAGAACACTTGTTGCAGATCGAGAAAGGAGAGTACTGGAGATGAGCACAAGCGATGCTTCATCTCATCGTTGGTATTCCTTCCCCCATGCAATTTTTTCCCTGCCACCACCCTTGGTCACTTGACTGAGGGACCATGCAATATGGGAGAATCCCAACATGAACTATCGGTAGAAGTTGGCTAGCCCCAAGAAGCTATGAAGCTCCATTAGTGTGGTCGGGGTTGGCAATTCAAATATGGATTGGATCTTAGATGGATCAACATGTATGTTGGTTGTGGAGCCTGATTATCTTCCTGATTCAGAGGTCCTTGATTTCAGCCGTATTTATACCCCATGAAGTATTTACACCCTAGAAGTATGTACACTCTTCCACGCAAGGGATTGCAGAGGGGGGGTACCCCCTCTGCGGTGTCTGGGGGGCCTATCCCCCCGGCTGGGGGGTCTAGGGGCAATCGGGCCCCCAGTGGGGGTTCGAGGGCGAAGCCCCTGAAGCAAAAATTGCCTTGTAAAATTATATTGTAATTTCATTGTAAATTTGGACCGTTCATTATAAGGTCGCAGATCTAACGGTAGAGATTATGTTAGGGTTTTTTGCCCTAGAAGGCAACCCTCTTTTATGACGGAAATGTATTGCGGCTATGGATGATGGGGAATATTGTATTCTGAGAGAGGATACTGTGAGAGAAAGAAGAGGAAGTTACAATGGGTTTTGTTGTAGGTTGTATCCCTTCATTTG
>JASDQU010100197.1:229255-251569 GCA_032191745.1 Picea mariana | reverse complement strand
TGTCTCTCTTGTATTGTGTGTCTTATGTGTTTTGTTTCTGCATTTGTTTTATTTTATTGCTCCGCAATCCTGTTTTTCTAACAATGTACCCCATGCTCATCAAAAATGTAGTCCAAGTATTGGACCTTGTTCATGCCAAAGGATCATTTTTCCAAGTTGGCATATAACTTGTGTTGCCACAAAGTACTTAAACTTGTTGAATATGTCGCATGTGCTCCTCCCAATTTATTTTGAAGATGAGGATGTCATCCAAATATACAACCAAAAAAATTTGGTTAAGGGTATCAATACATCATCCATCAGCCTCATGAAAGTGGTTGGTGCATTTGTTAATCCAAAGGGCATGACAAACTATTTGAAGATACCTTCTTTAGATTTGAAAGTTTTCTTCCATACATCAGTTGGTTCGATGGGAACCTGGTGGTAGCTAGACTTTAGGTCAAGATTGTTGAATAAATTTTCCCCATTGATTTTGTCAAGAAGCTCATCAATTCTAGGAATTCGGTATCGGTTCATGACTTTGATTTTTTCTAATTCTTTGTAATCAATGCAAAGTCACCATGTCCCGTCCTTCTTCTGCACTAGTACAATCGGGCTTCTACAAGGAGAGGAGTTAGGTCTGATGTGCCACTTTTGAAAAATTTCTTGGATCTAACGCTTGATTTTGTCATTTTCCAGCAGAGAGTGATGATAGACTGGTCCATTAGGTAGAGGTGCATCGTGGGTTATATCAATTGGATACTTGACTTGGTAGTGCATCAGTACCTCGGTGGGTGAGGAGAATATGTCTCTATACTCTTCCATGATCTCGTCCACTTGCTTCTACTACAAAGAGAGAATATGTGTAGAGGCCATAGATGTGGCGAAAACCTTCTGCTTACTGTAAGCATGGATCACAAAGAAGAAGAACGTCCCAATCTATGAAATGACCTTACTACATTTCTTAGCAGAGATTAAAGAAATAACGGTAATCGATGCTACCTCTGGTATCTTGTACAATTGTCTAACCAAAGTAATAATAATACTGCGGGGTCTAGACTCATACACAACATGAAGCTTCCAAAAATATGGTTGTCCTAAAATAAAATCACAAACTTCAAGTGGAGAAATATCACACAATAGCTCGTGTTTGAAAGGATTGATGTCATAGGGCAGACACCACTATTGGCTAACACGAAGATCTCTTCCATGGAAAAGCTAGCTGATGGTGTAGGGTTGCAGGTGTGGTGTCATCAGTAGGTCCGACCGCTTGATGACCTATACTAAGATAAGGTTCTTATGACTACCACTATCAAAAATGAAATGAAGTGGAGCCCCCTTTACCCACATCTGTGAGTGAAAGAGGCATTCCCCTTAATCTGGTTCTTTTGGTTCCCTTGGATGGACTTTGGTGGAAGAAATAGTGGCACTGGGTTAAACATTAATGATCCGATTCCCTCCCTATGGATTTTGTTCGGAGTTAGAATCGGCCTCTGACTCGAAAGCCTTCATCTCGACCAAGAGTGACTGCTTGGAACAACATTCTTCATTGTTGTGCCAAGGGATTTTATGGTATTCACACCATTTTCCTATGTCCTTTTTCGTCTTCTCACTACCCTTCTTATGCTATGGCTTGTACTAGTTTTCCTAAGAGTGGCCATCTTTGCTCTATCCCTTTTTGTGTGGGTTGGGGCTACCTTTTCCCTGCTTTGGTTGTGAGGATTTTGCAGATCCAAAATCTCACCTATTCTTCTTAAATTTATGATCGATCTTGACATCATATCTATAAGTCATACCCAATGAGGTGATGTTTATAAAATCCATTTATGTTTGAATGTATCTATGCAAATAGCCGCAGTATTTGAGAACTAGATGTCGCTCAGAGTCTTTGATACCCAATTTGGTGCATAGGGTATGGAAAATATTGGTGAAATGTGGCACTGTCTGGTCCCTTTTCTGATCCAGGGTGGTCCATCTAGTGTACTAGTCCTCGTAGCTTCCAACATGGTATTATTTTTTCTTTAATGGCATCTTGGAAGGAATTCCATGTAGGGAAAACTGCTAATATTGTAGATTCCTAAATGGCTCTTTGCTTATAGTAAGTATCCCACCATTCCTTAACATGGGGGATGACCTTGAGGAGTGAAAAAGTAATGTTTTCACTATCGAAAAAATTGTGGATCGAAAAATACCCTTCGAGCATATTCAACCATTTATCTACAACATACACATATATCAATCCTTCAAATAATGGAATATCAAAATTTTCTTGTACCTTGAAGAGGGTTGCATGGACGTTTAATGAAGATGCTTCTCTTGTGGGAAGCCACTGAAGGATGTGTGGAAAGTTGTCCATCATTTCACTCCTTTGTCATGCAATGGATTCCTCGAGAAACATTTTAATAGGATCTATTTCTCCATAATATTTCTTTTCATCCCCCATGGGTTATTGTCAGGATCGGCGTGGTCGATCTTGCAAATGCTCGATTGGTTTGAGTCCCAACTTCTTGTACCTAGATCTTGTGGGGGACATGCATGAAGAAAAATAAATGAAGAGAAAATTCCTTTGATACCACTTATCTAGATTTAGGAGCGGAACAAACTAATCAACCAAATGAATACAATAAACATAGATATATGGAGAACAACACATATATCCAGTGAATAATATCTTTTATTGAATAAATGAAATAGGCTAAAACTATAAAACTGTAGAACTGAAACAACTTGCTCAAATGGTGGTATCTATCTCTGAGAAGAGATGTGTCTGCTACACGCATTTGTCTAAGCAGAATGTTTACAATGAGGCTCCAGAGTCCTTTTTAATATTAATCATGAATTCCAAAACCCTAGACATCCAAAAACCTAACTCTGGGAGGTGAAACACCAAAATTCATGTGGACCCCTATGGGTAAGTTGGTACCCCAACTTTTTGGGTCATAACGTTTGCATACGACCTTCGTTTTATGCGTGTGATAGCTCATTGGAAAGGTATTTTTGAGAGCTACACATTACATCATCAAAATATGACTTTGTCTATAGTTTCACTCTGAAAAGACAAAAAAACATTGTTTAGGGCCCCAAAACGACCCTGAAAGTACAGAAAGATGTGTTGACATGAAAACATCCAAAATAATCTAGTTGGATTAGGTGGAAGGCCACCAGTCACCTCCTAGAAGATGTGTAGGCCTTCATGCAACCTAGAAAGTGTAGAACCCACAATTACAAAGAAGTACATAAGAACATGTTGAACTAAAAACTGTCAAGAGGAGTCATATGCAATAGGTGGGTGGGCACCAATATCCACATGGGTCATTAGACATCTTGTTCATGTAAATGTTCGAATTCAATGAACTCGAAGTTTTCCAAAAATTCGACATTCAAAATTTTGGAGATAAAATTTGGCATTAAGTTCGACATAGTACAAAATTTGAAAAAATAAAATTTACACATAATAAAAATTTGATACTCTCATTATACGTTTATAACACATGATAAAAATGAAAAGAGTAGGCCAACATGATTAATCATTAAACATATATATTTTAAAAACACATCATCTTGTTCAAAATATTAGAGAAAACAACTCTTAGGCTTATTGTTTCCTCAAAAACTATTTTTAGAGTGATGTAAAATTCAACAAACCTTATATCACAAGGCCTCAACAACTCTCTATTTTCATTTTTCCTATATATTCTCAAATTAAGATGATGGTTGATGATAAAATTTGCAATCTGTTTCCTCTATGAATTGTCTCATTGACCCATAGAAATTTGGATAAATCATGTAGTAATAAATCGAAGAAATGAGTTGCACAAGGGGTACAAAAAATGCTTGTGTTCTTATCCATAATCATCTTTTCTAATTTACTTGCAATTATTTTAAAGATAGATTGTTGTTTTATATGTAAATGTATGTAAATATATGTAAATGTTAATGTATGTAAATATAAATTCTAATGTTAGTGTATCATATATGTTTTATATGTAAATGTATGTAAATAAATTTATGATAAATCTATTTATTTTTTTATGTTGCACATTTATTTTGGATAAGAAGAATGCATATTTATAACTTGAACCTTTTATATGCCATATGATCTCTGTTTTGTTTTTATTAAAAATTCAAATAACAAAAATTATGGCTTACAGTCTTGAGTTAGCAGTTACAAAATAATTACTTGCATATTGTGCAAAGATGACTAACTCGGCCTTCGCCACATGGGGTTACAAACTCAACCCTCAGGGTATGCAACATGCCAAATTTGTAGGGCCTCATGAGTTGTGACTCATAACCACAACTCACATCTATGGTTTGAAGGAAAAGATTTTTCATAATTAGGGTCTATCACTTTCGTTGTTGGAGATGAAGTGCACTCTATCGTCAGCCCATTAGGGTCACTATTGGAGATGAAGTGTCGCCGAGCGTGCTAGAGATGGAGACTAAGTGTCGTAGTTGAAGGATGGAGAGGATTGCATCATAAAACAATAAACATATATTTCACGAGTTTGAACACTATGTAACAACATCTATAAAGCTACAACCAGGTGCTTCAGCAACATGTTTCAGCCATGTGTTTCGGTAGTGCATGTAAGCTATAGCAATGTGTTTCAGCAATGTGTTTCAGCAAAAATAAAAGGCTATTACAAAAAATACTTAATTAAAACACTCCTACATATTAAACAAAAATTGATACTCTGTTCTACAACAATTTTTTAATTAGGTATTTCAATAGAGAGTAAAAATGACTTTACAGCCAAAAACATAGTTATAACATAAACAAGGGAATTATAACAACAGACTAAAAACTTAGATTTCAGCAGTTAAATAACTTCATTGAATCCTATCCTATAACAGTGAATACACCCAATACTTTTGTACTAAAAACTTAATAAGATTCTTCTGCAAAACATTGCACAACATAGGCATTTAACTGAAGTTTTCACATAGTAGATAGAGGATGCATGCTACTGGAAAATAAATTACATTGTAACAAATATGAACATCATCATGAGTTTACAAACTCAAAAACAAACAAAAAAAAAGTATAAAATACCCTGATAACACTCTCAAAAACTCTCTGTCTATTTTTCTCTCTATATATGTGCATCTATAAAATCTGAATTACATGAATTTATATATACAAATACTTAGTCGGTTAACTTTCCCCTTCACTATACCTATGTCAAATTTAGCTTTTCCAAAACATTAATAGCTCACTTCCCCTTGAAATTTGATCAGCCAGAAATGAAACGGTGTGGCAATGATGATCATTAAATGAATAAGGCGGTTAAGGCGGTGATAATAAATTTATGAGCTGTGCTATCTCTTCAAAATTCGATTGGCTGAGATAAGTCATATTTTTGGCGGTGAAATGATTAATTTCTCACATTCTCCTCCTTAATCATTTCACCCAAAACACAAAACTCTACAGTATTAAATTTCACAAGCCCCAATGTTCTTCCTATGTATTTTAAATAATTCATTGGCTAAGGAATTTGTAAAGATGTCTGCAAACTGATCTTCAGATTTGCAAAACTCTAAATAAATTTCATCACTATTTATCATCTCTCGAATAAAATGATATTTTGTATCAATATGCTTAGTTTTCTTGTGGAAAATATGATTGCGTGAAAGACAAATGGTTGATTTATGTTCACAGAAAATATGAGTTGGTTCTTGCTCTTCATGCAACAACTCAATCACAATCATTCTCATCCATATAGTCTGACATGCAGTTGTTGTTGCTGCAACATACTCTACCTCAACAGATGAGAAAGTCGCAATGGGTTGTTTCTTTGAAGCCCAAGCTATAGCTCCTGATCCAAAGATAAACACATATTCTGATGTGCTCTTCCTGTCATCTACACTACCTACAAAATCACTATCATTATATCCAATTAACTTAAAATATGAATCTAATGTGTACATGACACCATAATTAGTTGTCTGAGAAACATATATCATGATCCTTTTTCCATATTTCCAATGGGTGCTCTTTGAAGTCTCCATAAATCTAGAAATCAAACTTACAACAAATATAATATCAGGTCTCGTTGATGTCAAATACATAATACTTCCAACCAATCTTTTATACAGAGTCAGATCATCACATGGACCCTCATCATTCTTACTGAGTTTTGTTTCAGTTTCAATTCGTGTTACAGTTGGTTTAGAGTTCACGATCCTAAACCTTTTCAATGTGTCATTTGCATACTTATTTTGGAAAATAAAAATACCATCTTCAAATTGATTTACTTCAGTGCCTAGAAAATACTACATCATTCCTAAATCAGTCATTTCAAACTCAATTTTCATGGCTCTTTTAAACACAACTACTAAAATATTTCTGGTGAAAATCAAATCATCAACATACAAGCATACTATTAAGAGTTTACCTTCTTGGTTTACCTTTGTATACAGATTTGTATCACTTGGAATCCGATTGACTCCTTCACTATTCAACTATTCATCAATTCTGCTATACCATACTATGGGTGCTTGTTTTAATCCATAGAATGCTTTCTTTAACCTATAGACCTTATTTTCTTGTCCATCAATCTCATATCCTGGAGGTTGTTTCACATAAAACTCTTCTTCTAGAAAACCATTTAAAAATGTAGATTTTACATCCATCTAGTACATGCACCATTTATTATGAGAATCAATTGATAACACCATTCTTACAGTATCAATCCTAGCTACAGGTGTAAAAGTTTCATTATAATCAATATCGGGTTGTTGATTGAACCTATGAGCTTCAAGCCTTGCCTTGTGCTTCTCAACTTCACCTTCAACATTTAACTTAGTCCTGTAAATCCATTTAACACCAATACACTTTTTATATTCAGGTAAATATACAAGTTCCTAAGTGTTATTCCTTTCTATGGCATCAATTTCTTCATACACAGCTTCTACCCAAACTTATTTTTTAACAACATCATCAAAATTGCAAGATCATATGAAATTAATGCAAAATTTGAAACTTGATCTACTTCATCATTTTTCTCATACAATTCTCTAAATCTTCTAGTCTTCTGACCTCTAATTTTGTTTCTTAATGAAGCTAAAGTAGGATTTGATTCATCACTTACCTTTGATCATGTTTGTTGTCCACCATGAAATAATGGTTCACCACACTCATATGTTTTGGGCGTTATTAGTTGTGATGGGATGACTCCTGGTGATTGTATTACAAGAGTTCTTGTTGCAGGTGTATGTGACTATGGAATCAACTAGCCACCTTGTATGACCTTCTCATCTTCATCAGCATCATCATGAGATATTTCATCTCCTCCTGAAACAATTTTGTCAATGCTACCATCCCAAGCCTCTTCTTCTTTGAACTCAACATCTTTGTTCATAGCATACTTCTTGGTGATGAGATTATAAAGTCTATATTCCTTAGACTCCTCACTGTATCTAACAAAGACACATTCCTCACTTATGTCATCCAAATTTCTCCTCATCTATTCAGGTACATGTGCATAAACAACACACCTGAAAATCCTCAAATGAGATACGTTGTTATTCTTACTACTCCAAGCTTCTTGGGGAACTTGGTTCTTTACACTCTTAGTTGGACTTCTATTCAGAATATATACTAAAAGAACAACTGCATCACCCTAATACTCATTTGGAAGATGCTTCTCCTTTAACATACTTTGAACCATATTCATAATGGTTTGATTCTTCCTTTCAGCTACTCCATTATGTTGTGGAGTATAACAAGTAGTAAATTGTCTCTTGATTCCATGATACTGAAAAAACTCCAAGAAATCAGTTAGCATATACTCACCTCCTCTGTCTGATCTCAATACTTTAATATATTTTCCACTCTCCTTTTCAACCATAACTTTAAACCTCTTAAATATATCAAAATCTTCAGATTTTTGCTTCAGCAAATAAACCCAAGTTTTTTGACTGAAATCATCAATAAAATTCATAAGTAGACATTACCAGTCAATGAATATGTTTTCATTGGTCCACATAAGTATTTGTGAACAAGTTCCAATGGAGCTTTCGCCCTGTATGAAACTCTAGAAATAAATTTGTCCCTGTGAAGCTTTGCAAGTATACAACTCTCACACGAGCTTGTTAGTTATTGAACAATGGGAAACCCCTTCACCATTTGCTTCTTTTGCAACAAATCTAGACCTCCAAAATGTAAATGACCATATCTCGAATTCCATAACCATGACTCATCCAAACCTTTAACTTTATAATCATTCAAGGAGTCAATCAAATCATTTCTCATAATAAGTGGAAACATTCTATTCTTTGTCATCTCTACTCTGGCAATCAAATTCTTACTTGGATACTTATCATAAATTGTACATACCTTGTTCTTGAAGAACACTCTGTACTTTTTCTCTATCAACTGTCCAACACTTAACAGATTGCATTTCATACCAAGTACATAATAAACATCATATATTTTTCTTCTTTCAACATTCTTAGCATAAACATCAATCACACCTTTACCATTAACTTTTACCTTACATTCATTACCCAAATTTACTTCAAACTGAATATTCGTATCTAATTGGAAAACAAGATTTTATTTCCAATCATGTGATTGCTACATCTATTGTCCAAAAACCAAATATCACTTGAACTTTCCTAGGTGACATTACAAGTCAAAAAACAGGTTTTTGATCATCCTCTAACTCCTTTTTCATGTGTTCAAACTCCTTTCCAACATCTACTTGCTTCTACCAACACTTGTTAGCATAATGTACAAATGTATTACAATAATAACATTGTACCTTATATTTATCATACCTTTGATTTCTTTGTTGCCAAGATTTTTTGCTACTCCCCATTGAGCGAGGAGGATTCTACTGAGTTTTCTCCTTAGATTTTGAGTCATTTTTGTTGTCTCTTTGACCAGCAAATCGAAATCCTCTTCCTCTGCTACTAGACCTTCCCCTGCCTCTAGTAACATGCAACTTGGATTTGAAGGAATTCTCTAATGGATTATAATATCTAGACATCTTGGATTCATGAGAAATTAGAGAACCAGTTAATTCATCAATATGCATAAGACTAATATCTTTAAATTCTTCTATGGGTACAACTACAGATTCAAACTTATTTGGAAAAGATATGAGAACTTTCTCAATTACTCTCTTGTCTTAGAGGTCTTCACCATACTACCTTAGTTGATTCACAACATTCATTACTAGAGTCATGAAACTATCAACTGACTCGTTGTCCTTCATCTTCAGATTTTCAAAGTCCCTTCTCAAATTATGAACCTTGACAGTCTTCACCTTGGATACACCTTGATAGCTAGCTTCAAGAGTGTCCCAAGATTTATTTGAAGAAACTGAACTTGACACCTTCAAAAATGTACTTTCAGTTAGGCCTTGATGAATAACACCAAGGGATTTGTTGTCTTTCTTTTTGTTCTCCTTTAACAAAATCTGCTCAGCATTTTTCAGAGCCATTTATGTTGCTTGGTCAATAGGCTATGGATATCCAACAGTAACAAATTCCCAAAGATCCTGAGAACGCAAAATTGTTCTCATTTTGATAAACCAAGAATCGTAATTTCTTTCATTCAAAACATTAATATGTGGCTAAGCCAAATTATTGTTTGTAGCCATTCCAAATCATATTCCAAATCACTATATTCAATTGCAATGAGGAGCTAGAAATATTACTATCTTTCATACCACAATGAAGGATGTAGAGGAGTTCTTTACAAAACAATAAACATATATTTCATGAGTTTCAGCACTGTGTAACAACACCTGTAAGCTATAGCCAGGTGTTTCAACAATGTGTTTCAGCCGCGTGTTTTAGTAGTTCATGTAAGCTACAATGAGGTGTTTCAACAACGCGTTTCAACATGTGTTCCAACAAATAATAAAAGGATATTAGAAAAAAAAATCAAGTAAATCACTCATGCATCTTACACAAACATTGATACTATGTTCTACAACAATCTTTTCAACAGGTGTTTGAGCAGAGAGTAAAAATGACTTTACAGCCAAAAACATAGTTATAAAAAAAACATGGGAATTACAACAACAAACTAAAAACTTAGATTCCAGCAGTAAAATAACTTCACTGAATCCTTCCCTATAATAGTGAATCCACCCAGTCCTTTTGTACTAAAAACTTAATAAGATTCTTCAGCAAAACATTACACAACATAAGGATATAACTGAAGTTTTCACATAGTAGATAGAGAATGCAAGCTACAAGAAAATAAATTACACTGTCACAAATCTGAACATCATCAAGAGTTTAAAAAGTTAGATACAAACATAAACAACGTATAAAATCCCCTAATAACACTCTCAAAAATTCTCTGTCTATTTTTCTTTGTATATATGTGCATCTATAAAATTTGAATTACATGAATGTACATATACCAATACTTAGTCAGTTAACTTGCCCCTTCTCTATACCTACATCGAATTTGGATTTTCCAAAACATTAATAGCTCATCTCCTCTTGAAATTCGATCATCCAAAAATGAAATGGTGTGGTGATGATGATCATTAAATGAATAAGGTGATTAAGGTGGTGATGATCATTAAATGAATAAGGTGGTTAAGGCGGTGATAATAAATTTATGGACAGTGGTATCTCTTCAAAATTCGATCAGCTAAGATAAGTCGTTCTTTTGGCGGTGAAATTATTAATTTATGATAATAGGGGTGTGAAACATGATGGAGACTAGAGATGGTAGAGTCGACCATGCACAAAAATCATGGAAATGAAAGTAGGCATCAACGGGGAGATATTTTAACGTGTGGGGATTTTTTTTGAAAATTTTTAAACAAACGTAGGTGAATATTATTAAACCCTAGCTGAATTTAAATGAACTTGTTCATGATTTTGTTCAGGATGAGGTTGAAGTTGTATTTCTCTACTCATGTCGGCAAACATGAATGATTAAATTCAGCCCCCAAAAAAATTCACCGAATTTCAAACTTTTTCCTTGAAAATTTGTGGACCTGATGACTAAGGTTGTAGGTATTTGTTACAAATAAGTTTGGTTTAATGAGGCTATGAAGTAAAAAATGCAATTTTTTTTGTAGGCAATTTAACTCATACATAACCATAAATAAATTTCCACACGATCTAAGGAAAATAATTATAGTTGTTAATGAATTCAGTATTCATGTATCACCCTTTATCCACACTCACTTAGTATACAAGTGTCTATGAATACCAACCATGAACCAAATTCGACCATTTCATTGCAAGAATCTCATTGTCTAATGAACCCTTCATAGCTAACCTACAAATCTAACATAAAAATCCCACCTAAGCTACAATTCTAGAAAAGGTTATGTTGTGACATTGTAACCCATCAAGAATCTCTCACTAAATATTCTCCTAACAATGTTGGATAAATAACAAATTTGGATAAATACATAGTTATAACTTATTAAGATTTAACACAATTTCATCTACATGGCCTCAATTTCCCTCCTAAGCGCAAGCTCACTATAACACAACCATATATCTTAAACAAAATAATTTAGTCTCTTTGCATAAGAGTCAAAACACCATACATGAAGGTGACAAGTGAGAAAAAGACAATGGGACAAAATTTGATTTAAGAATGAGGTTTGGGTTAAAATATATAATAATTTTATATGGGATTTTTTTATATGGGATTTTTTTATTTTTTATTTTTAATAGACACCTTTCAAATATTTTAAAATGAAGTTCTAAAGTGGCCAAGTGGTGATTCAACCCTTAATATCTCTTTCACTTACATTCCCTTACTCTTTGTTTGGTAGGGTTGTGTTACTCCTATGAAGTCATGATCAAATTTTTTTCATGGTGTATTGATGTTATTATCATTTTTTGCTGAAATATGAATCAATTTAAATAATAAAAAATTCAATCAAAATTGGAAAGTAATGAGAACTCTCACATCATGTAACATCACATTTTTCTCAACCTAATAAAATGTTTATAAAAAAATTGTTAATATCTCACATAGTTGTATAAACTTAACTTAAATAATCAAATTTAGGAGAAATGACAAAAAGTGTAAATATAATATTCTTTAATAAAATCTTAACCTTTTAGTCCCATAAGAAACCAACTTTATAACATATTTATAAATATATTATAACTCAATACAGTCTCTCCATTATAAATCTAAAATAATTTTATAACATATTTATATATATATTATAATTCAATAAAGTCTCTCCATTATCAATTTATAATCAATATGAAGCAAAACATAATATAAATACAAAAATACAAAACAAGGTGTTTAAGAGAATTCCCTTCCATTATAAATATGTAAGCAACATGGAAGAAAACAACATAGAATTCTAACCAAAGTAGAGAACATCTTTAGAATGTAATATCCCAAACAATACTTGTACACTTTCCTTCTCACTAATGTAGTAAAGTGCCAAGTTTTATGAGTGTTGAATTTTCTCAAACACTTAGGTTGTAGGTATATTTTTACTATCAAAACTCTTACTATATTGTTGTTGGTATTTTAGTTGAGTTATGATGTGTTATACATGGTTTATGCGTATTTCAGGTGTACCCAAAATATTCATTTTCACACAGTAAAGATCTTTGCAATAACAACATAAAAGAATCCACAAGAATACACCGAATATATTGGTGTAAACTCAATAGGTATTATCATTTTATTTCAGCATATAATCGAATAACAACAGTTGTAATAGCTCTTAAAGATTATCTTGAAAAATACCAAAATAAATGGGTTGAAGATGACTGTATAGATGGTCCACTAGATAGCTATGAATGCAGTCCCAAAAATCAGCGCCCTTCCCACAAAGAACTCAACCCACACAAGAGGGATTTGGCCAATACTGTATACTATATTTATGCTCCTTCTCAGTCCAGTTTAGAAAGGAACTCCAGGAATTAGTGGCAGCACTCCACAGTTCAGAAATGGAGAATAAATGTGTCTAGATTGGAGATAAACTTCAACATTTAATCAGAAGCAATATTTTTATGTGTATAGACTAAGAGATGCACCCAATTAGAGATAAGACGCCACCCAATAGTGAATACATATTTGCATTGATATAGACAATTTCCCTACTCCAAATCAATGCATAATAAGCAATATGAGGCGCCCAGATAGAGGAAAACAACACCAAGAAGTAATATAGTTTTATTTCAGCAGCAACCTCTCCCTCCAGCAGTTAAAACTCAGTCTCTCAAGAAATACTATGACCAAACAATGGGCATACTCACCCAGTTTCAAGGTATTTTCCCCAAGCTCGTACAAATAGTCATATAGCTCAATAAATCTTTTTCCCAAAAAGGTGAAACCGACACAATGAAGCACACAATCGAAGTTTGAGTGATTTCGATCCAAAGACCAGCTAGGGTGTGCCATTGCAACAACAAAACCAACACACAAGAAGGGTTTCCAAAACCTTATAAAAACTCTCCAAGAGATCTCCAAATCTATTTTCTCAATAAGCAAGCGTAAGAATGATAATAGACTCCTTCTATCCCCTTTTTTATACTTCTAACTTGAGATTTTCTTTCCTTCTCTTATGAATGTGGGATAATGTTCCCTTGATTATTTTCCTCCCTAGCCCATGGGAAATCAATTATGCTAGTTGAATTCTCTCTTAGAGATATTAGGCAGATGGGGACATTACAATCCTCTCTGCCCAAGATTGCTTTCCCTCAAGCAATTTCAATCCTGGATGTTGAGGTACCTTCTCTCCTTACCATGTAGCATCCTCGATAGGAAAATCCTTCCATTTGACAAGGTACTCCCTGACAGTTTGGTTCCTTATCTTTCACTCCTTGATCTCTAGAACGTCCTCAAGAACCAAAATCAACTGCTCCTCTTCATCCAATGGTGGTAACTTAGTAGAGGTAGCGATATGTTGTCCCAATTCCTTCTTGAGATATGAAACATGGAAGACATTATGTATTTTTCATCCCTTTAGAAGCTCTAGCTCGTATGCCACCTCTCTTATGCGCCTCAAAATCCTGTAGGGCTTGTAGAATTTGGGTTTCAATTTTTCTTCCCCCTTCATCTTAAGTGACGACTGCCGATAGGGTTGCAAGCGTAGGTACACCAAGTCCTCGACATCAAAGCTATGTTCCACCCAATGCCTATCTGGATGGACCTTCTATTGATTCTGAGCCATCTGCAAATTTTTCTTAAGGGTCTGTAGAATATCTTGACTCTCCTAAATCCAATATTTAGCTTTAGGTTCTCTATTGTCTCCAAACACCTGATCCACAAATTTCGGTGTGTCATATCCATACAAATATTAGAAGGGTGTCATCCCAATCGACATGTGATAGGTTGTATGATAGCATTTCTCATCCAAGTGTAGCCACTTTATCCAGGATTTATGTTGGCATGACACATAATTCCTTAGATAGCCTTCAAGCCATTTATTCACAATATCGGTATAGTCCATTTGAGGATGGTATCTCGTGCTAGGTGTCAGTTTTATCCCAACTAACTTGAAAATATCCTTCCAAAATCCTCCCATAAACTTGCTATCTCTATCGCTCACAATAGTTTTTGGCAACCTGTGCAATTGGAATACCTATCTGAAGAACAACTCTGCTACCTGTGCTACAAAATATTTGGAGGGTATGGAAAAACAATGTGAAAACTTCATGATCCTATCGACCACCACATAAATACAATCTTTTCCCTGCACCTGGGGCAACCCTGTGATGAAGTCCATAGATCTGATTTCCCATTTTTTTATGGGATGGGAAGTGGCTGAAGTAATTTGATCGGTTGAGTATGCTCCACTTTTTTCTATTGGAAAAATTTTTACTCCCTCATGAATCTTAACACATTCGTCTTGAGGCCTTTCTACATAAATCTTTCCTTGATATGCCTATAGGTTTTCAAGTAACTAAGGTGTCTCGCAAAAGGTGAATCATGTGTTGCATGCATGATTTTTTCCTTCAGCTGAGATTATGGTACTAAATAGATCACATCTTTGCAATAAATGATGTCATCCATAACTCGATACCGATCATCTTGGATCCGATCATCTAGGATATTGCAAGAAAATCTATCCTTGCATTATTCTACCAACATAAGATATTTCCAATCAACTGAAATATCCATGAGGGAGAGAGTGGATGGTACCTTGGAAAGGGCATCGACTACCAAATTGTTCTTTCCCTTCACTTATTCAATCTAGAAATCATATGGTTGAATTTTATTGATCCACTTATGCTACCTCTCACTCAACTATTTATGGTCTATGACAAACCTCGGGTTGTTATGATATGTATTCACTTTGAACATGTTCCCCACCAAGTACTGTATGAATTTGGCCAATGTTCATGCATGCATAATAGCCAACATATCCTTGTCATATATTGAATAATGTTTCTCATACTCCCTAAGTTTGTGTCTCTCAAAATAAATAGGATGATTATTTTTCATCAACACAACTCCTACCCCTATCCCTGAAGAATCACACTCAAGCACAAATGGTTGAGTGAAGTCTAGTAAGGCTAGCATAGGGAATGAACTCATTACCTATTTCATTTTCTCAAATATCATCTGCACCTCATTTGTCCAACTAAAATCTCATTTCTTATTGATATCTGTAAGAGGTGTCATCAACTATGAGAACCCCTTAACAAATTTCCTGTAATAAGTGCAGAGCCCTAGGAATATTTTCAGTTCTATCAAATTTATGGGGGTAGGCCACTCTATAGTTGCCCTAATTTTCTCCTGGTGGAGCTGGACACCATTTTCCCCGATCACATGCCCCAAGTAAAACCTCTCAGTCATGCCAAAATTACATTTGGACTCTTTTGCATAGATATGTTGCTCTTGCAAAATCCCTAATACCTCATCCAAATTCCCGAGATGATCCTCCCAAGTCCTGCTATAAATGAGAATATCATCAAAGAAGACCAACAAAAATTTCCTCAACTGCTTATTAAACACATGGTTCATGCAGGACTAGAATGTAGCAAGGGCATTCTCTAGCCCAAATGACATAACCAAGAACTCATAATTCCCATAATGGCATCAGAAGGCATTCTTCTAAATGTCTTTCTCTCGAACTTGAATCTGGTGGTATCTTGAACAAAGATCAATATTCGTGAAATATTTTTCTCCCCTCTACTCATCCATTAGTTCATCGATCCTTGGAATTGGGTACCTGTTCTTTATGGTTTTCTTGTTAAGCATTGGCTATTCAATGCACATCCTCATGGAACCATCTTTTTTCTTAACCAATACTGTTGAAGAGGCAAAAGGTCTAGAACTAGGCTGAATGTGACCCATATTTAACAGATCCTCAATGTCTTTTTCTATCTCATCTTTGTGCATATTGGGGTGGTGGTAAGGATTGGTTATGACAACTTGAACCCCTTCTTCTAATTCTATAATATGTTCAAATCCTCTATCTAGGAGTACTCCTGGAGGAATGTCATCAAAAACCTTATGATGTTTGCGAAGAAAAACCTAAATATCATCTAGATATTGTCAAGGGTGATCTAGTGCCTCGTTGTTAGAAATGTAGAAATCAATTTCCCACTCTATGTCTCCATTCTGCATCACTACCTCCATACTGTGATACGACATGATCTTGGGCGGATACTGGTGCATATCCCGTAAAACCACCTTTTTTCCATCTGGTCCCATGAGCTCCATTTCCATATTTCTTTGATTGGTAGTGTATTTCCCAATGGAGTATAACCACTTAAATCCAAGCACCACATTAGTGTCTAGAACATCGACCACAAAAAAATCATTTGTAAATGTATAATTCCCGATATTTATTTTCAAATTGGGGATCGATTTATTGCATTCCATCTTATAGCCTCTGGGTATGATCACGGTGAATCCCTCTAACTCCCTTGTTGGAATCTCTCGCCTGTCCACCAAAGTTGCATCTATAAAGTTGTGGGATACCCCACTATTAATCAACATTATAACCTTGTTCCCCTACAAAACTCCTCGGACTCTGAATGTTTGGTACCTAGGAAGTCTCGACATGGATGCCATAACAAGGCCCTTAGCCCCAGCCTGTGATGTCTCCTCACCCGGTGTTTGGTGTCCCTGTTCTGGTTCTTTCTACTCTTCCTCGTCATCACTATCATTGTTCGAATAGAACTAAATATAATGAGCCTTTCCGGTCTTGTCTTTTCCGACACACTTATGCCCTCGTACCCACAACTCCTAACAACTAAAGAACAATTTATTACTCCTTAGCTCCTTTCTTGTTTCTTCATCCAACTTGGGCTTCACAGTCCAATCCCTTTGAAATGGTTTGGTTTCCTTTCTCTTCTGAGGAAACCTTTTCTTAGGAACAACATCATGAATGTCCCAAGTACGAATGACTGCATCCTACAAAGTGGTGGGTTTGTAGGCCTTCACCCATCCACGTAATGGCTATGTTAACCCCTAAACGAACAATATAACCAAGCGTGCCTCAGATATGTCTATCACCATCATTGCTAATATATAGAATGCAAAGATAAATGCCTCTGGGCTATCTATCTGCTTAAGATGATCCATCTCTTCAAAATGGATCTCTGGGTCTTTCCTGTCAAACCTTTCAATGATCCTCTATGTGAAATCGAGGTATGAAGTGATGCCTGAATGACCAAGTTTCACTAACCCATGTTACCACAACTAATCTGAATTTAGGAGTGAAATGAATGGATTAAAGACTGAATATAATAAACACAGAGATATGAAGAATAACACGAATATCCAATGAACAACATCTTCTATTAAATAATGAAATAGGTTGAAACTGTAAAACTGCAGAACTGAAACTTAGTCAAATCATGGTAGTTATCTCTAAGAAGAGATGTGGATGCTACACGCATCTGTATGAGAAAAATCGATTACAATGAGCCTCCAGAGGCCTTTTTGATATTACTCTTGAATTCCAGAATCCTAGACATTCAAAAACCTAGCACTAGAAGGTGAAACACCAAAATTCATGTGGGCCCTATTAAGTTGGTGTAATTTGGTACCTCAACTTCCTAGAGCCATAACTTTTGCATACGACCTTCATTTTAGGCGCATGATAGTTTTTTGGAAATTATTTTAGAGAACTACACATTCTTCCATCAAACTCTAACTGCATCTATAGTTTGACTGTGGCGAGCCAAAAAAAAAATGTTTAGGGCCCCAAAACATTGCCGAAAGTACATCAAGATGTGCTGACATGAAAACATACAAAACAAGATAGTTGGATTAGGTGATAGGCCACCTGTATCCACCTGGAGGATGTGTGGGGATTCATACAACCCCAGAAATGTAGAAACCACGATCACAAAGTAGTACAAACGAACGTGCAGAACAAAAATGGACACGAGGAGCCAATTGGAATAGTTGGGTGGCCACTAAGATCCATCTAGATGAATCCTTCCCCCTTAGGAGGAAATGGTTTCCATTGCGTTGATTTCCCCCATCAGGTGAGGAAACTTCTGTTGGATTTGTCCTCGAGTGAGCCACTTGCCTTGGTGTAGGATTTGCCCTGCCTTGACAACCTGATAAAGCTGGATTTGCTACTGGTGAGTGCCCTTGAACTGTGTGTCCACTATCTGATGACTGGATGCTTGTTCCATGTAGTCAGGGTTGAGCTATGTGGGTGCCAGTTATTCTGCGATCTCAAAGGTTTCCAATAATGGTGGAAAATATGGCCAAAGGAGGTCCACATTGAATATTGGATGCAAACCAAGGAAGGGTGGAGTGTTGAGATCAAAATTATTACTACCCACTACCTTGGTGATAGTGTAAGGCCCATAATTAAGTGGTTGAATCTTTCAATGGGGCCCAGTGAGACACTCCTTCTGCATATGTAATGATACTTTTTCGCCAACCTGAAACTAGTGTGGGAAAATGTGTTGATCATGGCATTGCTTGTACTTAGCATTGGATTTCTATGAAATCTCCTAGACCTATTGGAAGATGTGTTGAATCCACTCAATGAACCTGGTGGCTTTGTCGATCACGGACTGATCAGGGGAATATTTTTTCTATGCAGTGGAAAGAGGAAGTGCAACATCAATGGGTCCCAAGGGTTGGAATCCTAGACCCACCTGAAATGGGATATGGTTGGTGGAACTATGGAGAGACTTTTTGTAACTTTTTTGGACATATGGGAGACTCTCATTGCATGTATGTGGATGCTTAGAATTGTACATGCACAGGATGTGCACAATCATCCGATTGATGACCTATGTTTGGACATCGATTTGAGGGTGGAAATCAATAGATTTGGTGAGCTTCCTGTCCAACAGAGACCAGAGACTCGACTAAAATGTGTTGAGGAACCTATTGTCTCGATCAAAGATGATGGTCTGTGGTATCCCAAAGTGGGCCCACACTTGTTTGAAAAATATCTTGGCAATATCTGTCACTATGACATTCTTCTTACAATATGTGAGGATGGCCATATTTCAAAACTGATCAACGACCATGAACACACAATCATTTCCTTGCTTAGTGGATGGCAAGCCAGACATGTAATCCATAGAGATTGATTCCCAAGGCTTCTCAAGAATAGGAAGAGGGGTGTATAATCCTTTCTTCTTGATGGATCGCTTGGAAATGATAGAGGCAGTGCAAGATATAATATACTTTCTGATGTCATGTCGAAGTTTTGGCAAATAAAAATGTTTCTGAAGAATGGTCACAGTTTTCTCTATGGAAAAATGTCCTGCCACTCGACTCTAGTGGGCTTCCCAAATAATATTTGCATGCTCAATGAATCTGGTGGCTTTTTTGATCACATATTGATCAGGGGAAGAGTTGGTTTGTTCAGTGGAAAGAGGAAGTGAAACATCAATGGGTCTCAAGGGTTGGAATCCCAGACCCACCTGAAATGGGCTATGGTTGGTGGAACTATGAAGAGCCTTGTTGTAACTATGTTGGACATATGGGAGACTCTCATCACATGTATGTTGATGCTTAGAATTATACATGCGCAGGATGTGCACAATCATCTGATTGACAACCACTATTTGGCCATCGGTTTGGGGGTGGAAAGAAGTGGATTTGATGAGCTTGGTGTCCAACAGAGACCAGAGACTCGACCAAAAGGTGTTGAGGAACATTTTGTCTCGGTCAAATATGATGGTCTGTGGTATCACAAAGTGGACCCACACTCGTTTGAAGAATATCTTGGTAGTATATGTCACTGTGACATTCTTATTACAGGCTATGAGGATGGCCATCTTTTAAAACCGATCAATGAACATGAACACACAGTCATTTCCTTTCTTGGTGGATGAAAATCTAGACATGTAATCCATTGAGATGGATTCCCAAGGCTTATCGGGAATAGTAAGAGGAGTGTATAATCCTTGATTCTTGATGGCTGGTTTGGCAATGGTAGAGGCAGTGCAATATCTGATATACTTGTTGAAGTCCTATCAAATTTTTGGCCAATAAAAATGTTTTTGAAGAATGACCACAGTTTTCTCTACACCAAAATGTCCTCCCACTCAACTGTAGTGGGCTTCCCAAATCAGCTTTGCACGCTCACTTGTAGGAACAAAGAGATGGCCCAAGTGGCATAAGATTTCATACTGAATGTGAAAATTGGTGACAGTTGTGCCTATACCCAAGAGCTGGTAGGTGGTGCTGAAGTCCATATCTTGTTGATAAAGTTGGGGCCACTCATATGCTTCATGTCCACAGGAATGGAGAAAATTGGTGAGCGCAGCCATAGGAGGTCGACTGAGGAAGTTAGCAAGACGATTGGAGATACATGTCTTATACTTGATGTTGATATGGAATTGTGGTAGGTAGGTGGATCACTTCTAATGGTGGTCATTCTACAATTTCCCTTGTGTATGTATGAACTACAGAGGCTTATGATCAGTGTGTATGATCGTCTCTTTCCCCACAATGTAATTTTTCCATTGATGGCAAGATTTCACAATGGAATACATTTCCTTGTCATTAGTGGGGTATTTTTGGATAGTATTGGAGAGTGTCTCACTATGGTATGCCATTAGATGCCCATTTTGAGTGAGAACTGTGCCCACATCATAATCAGATGCATCAGTCTCAATCTCAAATGGTTGTTGCAGATCAGACAAGGAGAGTACTGGATCTAAGCACAGGCGATGCTTCATATCATAGAATGGTCATTGTTTCTCCTTCCCCAACACAAAATTGGCCCTACCACCTCCCTTGGTCACTTGACTGAGGGCCCATGCAATATGAGAGAATCCCAACACGAACCGTCGGTAGAAGTTGGCTAGTCCCAAAAATCTTTGAAGCTTAGTCAATGTGGTTGGGGCTGGCCAGTCACGGATGACTTGGATATTAGCTAGATCAACATGTACCCCATGCTCATCAAAAATTTAGCCCAAGTATTGGACCCTGTTCATGCCAAAAGATCATTTTTCCAAGTTGGCATAAAGCTTGTGTTGCCACAGAGTGCTCAAAACCTATTGAATATGTCGCATGTGCTCCTCCCACGTTCTGTTGAATATGAGGATGTCATCCAAATATACTACCACAAATAAGTTGGTGAAGGGTCTCAATACATCATCCATCAATCTCATGAAAGTGGTTGGTGCATTTGTTAAGCCAAAGGGCATGACTAGCCATTCATAGAGACTTTATTTAGACTTGAAGGTTGTCTTCCATACATGAGTTGGTTCGATGGGAACCTGGTGGTAGCCAGACTTTAATTCAATATTTTTGAATAACTTTCCCCCATTGAGTTGGTCAAGAAGGTCATCAATCCTAGGAATGGGGTAGTAGTTCCTAACTATAATTTTGTTTAAGGCTCCGTAATTAATGCAGAGTGGCCAAGTCTTTTTATTCTTCTGCACCATTACAATCGGGCTTCCGCAAGGGGGGGAGTTGAGTCTGATGTGTCCCTTTTGAAGAAGCTCTCGAATCTAACACCTGATTTCATCATTCTCCTTCAACGAGTGTCGATAGACTGGTCCATTAGGTAGAGGTGTGTCGGGGGTCAGATCAATTGGATGCTTGACTTGGCAGTGTGTCAGTACCCCTATAGGTGAGGAGAATATGTCTTTGTATTCTTGCATGATCACACCCACTTATTGTTGCTGGAAAGAGAGGTGTTGTGTAGAGGCCACATATGTGGTGGTGACCTTTTGCTTGCAGTGAGCATGGATCACAAAGAAGACGAACTTCTCGGTCTTTGAAATTACCTTACTGCATTTCTCAGAAGAGATTAAATAAATAGTAGTAGGTGGCGCTACCTATGGGATCCTGTACAATTGTCTACCCAAATTAATAATAACACTGTGGGGTCTAGACTCATACACACATGATGCTTCCACAAATATGGTTCCCTAAAATAACATCACAAAATTCAAGGGGAGAACTATCACATAGTGTTG
>JASDQU010100197.1:209085-228764 GCA_032191745.1 Picea mariana | reverse complement strand
GATGGGGTTGACCTGTACCCTTTACATAACAATTAGGGTTACAGGAAACTCTTACTCTTGAACAACACATAGCAAAGGATCGGATACACCCACTAGTGCTCATCCACTAGGGGCACATCCATAAGGATGCCATAGCTCTGGCTCACTGCATTACACATAAGAACTAGATCTACACACATTCACCTATGCTCATCCACAGGAACGTCCACTCTACAGAGCTTATTTCCCACTACCTCACATAGGAGAATCATCTGGAGTTTTCTCGTCAACTCTGTTGCTCAGAGGAGGCTAACATATCATATTCATTACTGTTCACATGATGATGCACCCAACACTTTAAGATTTCACAAGTTCACCTTGTGCTCAGCCACAGGCACTTCCAACTCATCAGATCACCTTTCCCATTGGATAATCATATGGAGTTCTTCTCACTCTTTGAATGGAGGAGGTCATCTCTACATTCATATCTCTGTCTCAGGAAGGAACCACATACCATGTTTAGGGGATTTCTCTCAGGTTTTTAAGCTGAGAGAAAGACTTCACATAGTTTCAATGATCCACACCTCATAGGTTTGTAATATGGAGAATGTCTCACATAGTTGCATTCATCAACACTCTCTCTCAGCTAGGGAGTCATTCTTTATCATGCCAAGTCTGACATGGATGTATTTTGAATTTTTCCTTGGCTAGAGTTATCGACACACCCTCTCAACTAAGGATCCATTCTTCACGAAGCTAATTTGGTGAAGATATCTGCAATATGCTCATGTGTAGGAAGGTACTGCATGTGTATGATTTTCCTCTACATCATATCTCTAAAATAAGGATATTTCATCTCATCGTATTTCGATCCATCAGGAAACATTGGGTTCTCAAGGAGATTTAGTCATGGATTTTGGTTATCATCATAGGATCCATCTCATGTTTAAGTAAATTTCGATATACAATACACTGTAATGATATAGAATACTTTTGTCATACTTCTTGTCCCAAGAAGTAGTGCATCATACTCAATGTTTTATGAATAAGTCATGAGGATCATGCTCTCATCACCAACACTGTAATGATACAGAATACTATCAAGAATATATCTATCTGATATAGTATCCAACTCATGGATGGTAGTACGGATGGAAGTGTATTGGGTTCATTGGATCAAGTATCTCATCATAGGAAACTCCCTCTATTTGTGAGAAACCCCTAGATATATGTCTCATTTTGTATTTCTTGAAACTTTCATCAGCTACATGTTTAATCATATAGATCCACTTAGAAGTTACCACAGATTTCCCTTTCTGGTCCTTGAATAATATCTTATGCATCATTCTTTTAAGATATACTGGTATTCTTTTGTTATGGCATCTTGCCATACCAGTTCTCTTGTTGCTTCTCTAAGACAAGGAGTCTCAGCATCAATGAAGTGTCTCATGATGGAAGGATAGCTCGAAAATCTCTTTTTCTTTCTCGAAATGTGCCTTGAGAGGCTTGTATGTTTCTCTACCTCTTGCAGAGTGAGTCTAGGTAGGAATTTTATGCCCTATTGCAATATCTATGAACATATCAACTAGGGAAACTGGATAACCTGGAGTAATTTCTATCTCCCTCTGAATTATTAAAGGGGGAGAAAGTATTGTCTCACTGTCAATCTTCATCTGAGATTCTATATGTCTTTGAAAAACTGTCTCTTGTTCAAGGAAAATGTCTCTACTTGTCTCAATCTATCTATGAATAGGTATGTCTTTGAAGATTCACTATATCATTTCTTCCTAAAGGATATAGCTTGGAATTCTTCTCTTTGGGTACATGAAAATACATTGGGCACCCAAATAAACTGAAGTGTTCAATCTCAGACTTCATTCCGGTGAAGAATTCTTTGGGATTTATGTTTTTCAAAGTCCGGTGAAGACACTTATTCTGCACATATACTGTGTCATACAGGCTTCTTCCCATGGAATCCTAGAAGGATTATGATCATGCTTTGTAGCATAGGTTGTCTCAATGATGGTGCTATTCTTCTTATTTCTCAAACAGTTTTGGCTTCTTCTGAGTCAAGTGACTCTCTCTGAAGGATAATCATATTCTTTTCTTGTTAACCTATCTGGAAAGAAAACAAAAGGAACCAACACAAGAATATCTCCTAAAGGAGAATAATGAGTACATATCTAGAATCAAAACATTTTAAGGAATATTGTCATAGCTACAACACCTACTTGTAATGTAGAAAACCTTTAGACTTAGGTTAGAAGAATGATAATTACAACAATCAAACCTGGAGTCTTTACTTTGAGTGTTTTGTTTCACTAAATGCACTGAGATCCCTCTGGATCTGTGACTTCAGCAAATGTTCCTTCCTCCTGCAATTTCACTCATGACAATGATACAAATAATATATACAAGTGCATACTTGAGGATGATGATATGATTTCTCCAATGGATCTTGGCTGATCTCTATCCTCTGAGATATTTATGAAGAAGATAGTCATGGTGTCACCTTTTTTCATCTTTGTTATTTTGAAGCTGGCCCTTCAAAGTAAGGGATTGAGTAGGTGATTGACTTCCTTGTCCCAACGTCATCTTCCTTCCATTCATTGATAGTTGTCTATGGTAAACCCTTTTGTATTACCCACAATAATTATTCCTCTGAAGTCTTGTCTTTCAAGAACTTCGAAGTTTCTTGATCCATCAAGCTTATCTTCCATCATAGTTTTTGTTCATCATAATTTTGGATTCTTTACAACCCTTTGTCAACTAGGCTAGAAAACCTAACGGCTAGGCTAGGCTAGCACTTTTAGGTTTTATTGGACTTATGAATGCCAACAATAATCCATTGAGATATAGGAGAAAAAAGGTGAGTTGAAGAGCTTCTTCAATGAGTTTGTAGAAACCCTAATTCTGAAATTTCTACAGAAATTAGCGAAACCCTAGAAACCTTAGGGATCAAATTTTAAAATTCTCAGAATTTCACTTTGAGAGTCTTTGGAGATACACTGGAGGAGTTCGTACTCTCCGATTCCGAAATTAGCCCCAACTTTCAATTGTTTAAGGGTTGAAACACCTCATAAAGGAAGGTCGTATGGATTTTCTGGAAACCCTAGGAGGGTCATACGATTCTGCATAAGAGAGACGAGACTTGTAGATGCTTGTGCAATGGGTTCTTCAAGACTTATGATTTGATACCATGTTGATTTTTCATATGATAGGTTAAGCATGAATTTCATTTCATTTTATAATTTCACTTAACCATAAACAATAATGTTGCAACAACCAAGATCACAAGAAGAAACACCATGCACAAGTACACAAGAAGTATCCTAGGAAACCCTTCTCAACAAGGGAATAAAACCCTGCCAAATCCTTTTCTATATTATTCAAGAGAAAGACCTTCACCACCAAGAAATACCTAGCACACAAGAGGGTGATTAATCCCTAGAATACTAGTGCCCAAGAGAGGTGCGCACCTTGTCCCAAGTAGATGTATTTGCTCAAATTTCCAAACTTGCAAGAAAGATATGATTCCACAATGGGGACTTATCCCTTACGTATATTAGACTTTTCCAATCAACAAAGGCATATATTGGCTCAACAGGGATGACCTCTCTAAGTCACTATATAATAATTATTATTATTATTATTATTATCATTATTATTATTATTATTATTATTTAACCACATTAATTATATTTTACATTTATTATTAATTGCATTAAGGTGGGACTGAACTATACCCTTTACATAGCAATTAGGGTTACAGGCAGGTGTGACTCTTGAACAAAATATAGCAAAGAATCTTATACACCCACTAGTGCTCATCCACTAAGGCCACATCCATAGTGATGTCATATCTATGGCTCACTTCATTACATAGAAGAACCAGATCTACACATGTTCACATGTGCTCATCCACAAGCACGTCCACTCTACAGATCTTCTTTCCCACTGCCTCACACAGGAGAATCATCTGGATTTTTCTCATCAACTCTTCTAGTCATAGGAGGCTAACACATCATCTTCATTTTTGTTCACATGAAGATGCACCCAACACTTTGTGATTTCACACGTTCACCTTGTGCTTAGCCATAGGCACACCCAATTCATCATATCACCTTTCCCACTGGATAATCATCTAGAATTCTTCTCACTCTTTCAATGGAGGAGGTCATCTCTACATTCCTAGCTCTGTCTCAGGAAGGAACCATGTACCCTTCTTAGGGGATTTCTCTTAGGTTTGTAAGCTAAGAGAAAGACTTCACATAGTTGCAATGATCCACACCTCACAAGTTTGTAAGATGGAGAATGCCTCACATAGATGAATTCATCAACACATAATACCTCATCTTTGAAAGGCTTGATGTCATAGGGAATTTGACACTGTTGGTTGACACAAAGAGTCTTCCTTGGAGAAGCCAGCTGATGGTGTAGGGTTGCGAGTGTGGCGTCATCAGCAGGTTCAGCTACTTGACGACCTCTGCTGAAATCAGGCTCTTCTAACTACCACTATCGACAATGAAATGAATCAGAGCCCCCTTGACCCACATCTACGAGTGAAATAGGCGTTCCCCTTCCTATGGTTCTTCTGGTTCACTTGGCCAGAATTTGGTGGTAGCGACAATGACATTGGGTTCAACATCGATAATTTTCTTCCGTCCTTCAGGATTTGACTCATAATCAGAATTTTCCTCTGACTCAGAATCCTTCAGCTCAGCCATGAGGGACTACCTGGACTAGAATTCTTCATTATTGTGCCAAGGAATTTTATGGTACTCACACCATTTTCCCCTGTCCTTCTTCGTCTTCTCTTTAACCTTCTTGTGTCGCGGCCTGGACTGGTTTTCATGAGGGTGGCCATATCGGCTTGCTACCTTGTTGTGTGGGATGGGGCTGCCTTTTCCATGCTTCGGCTGTGAGGGGTTTGTAGATCCAAACTCTCACCATTTCTTCTTAAACTTCTGATCGATCTTGACAACATATTTATAATTCGTTCCCAATGAAGTGATGTCCAGGAAATCCATTTCTATTTGAATGTATCTATGCAAAAAACTGCGGTATTTGAGCATCATATGATGCTCAGAGTCTTTGATACCCAATTTGGTGCATAGGGTATGGAAAATATTGATGAATTTCGGTACTGTGAAGTCCCTTTCTTGAGGTAGGGTGGTCCATTTGTTGTATTGGTCCTCATAGCTTCCAACAGGGTAGTATTGTTCTTTAATGGTGTCCCGGAAGGAATCCCATGTAGGGGCCACCACAAATATTGTTGACTCCTCCATGACCCTTTTCTTAGAGTAAGTATCCCACAAGTATTTAACATGGGGAATGACCTTGAGGAGTGAAAAAGTGATATTTTCCCTATCAGAAAAATTGTGGACTGAAAAATATCCTTCGAGCAGATTCAACCATTTATCTACAACATCTGCATCTATCAATACTTTAAACAATGGAATATAAAAATTTACTTGTACCTTGAAGGTGGTTGCATGGCCGCTTGATGAATATGCTTCTCTCGTGGGAAACCATCGAAGGATCTATGCAGAGTTGTCCATCATTTCATTCCTTTGTTGTGTGAGGGCTTCCTCGAGCAACATTTTAATAGGATCTCCTACTCCATCATCTTTGTTTTCATCTCCCATGGTTTTTTGTTGGTCTTGGTGTGACCGATCTTGTAATGGCTTGATTGGTTTGATTCCCAACTTCTTGTACCCAGACCTTGTCGGGGACATGCACGAAGAAAAATAAATAAAGATTAGACCACTCTGATACCACAGATCTGGATTTAGGAGAGGAATGAGCTAATTAACAGGTTGCATACAATAAACATAGAGATATGAATAATAACAAAAATATCCAGTGAACAATATCTTCTATTAAACAAAGAAATAGGTTGAAACTGTAAAACTGTAGAATTGAAACTTGCTCGAATGGTGGTAGCTATATCTGAGAAGAGATGTGGCTACTACATGCATCCATATGGGTAGAATTGATTACGATGCATCTACATAGGATCTTTTGATATTACTCATGAATTCCAAAACCCTAGACATCCAAAAACCTAACCTAGAAGGTGAAATGCCAAAATTCATGTGGGCCCTATGTTTAAGTTGGTGTAATTTGGTACCTCAACTTCCTAGGGCCATAACTTTTGCATACGACCTTTGTTTTAGGAACGTGATAGCCCATTGGAAAGGTATTTTAGAGAAGTACACATTATGCTATCAAACTATGGCTCTGTCTATAGTTTGAATGAGTCGAGACAAAAAAACAACGTTCAGGGCCCCAAAATAGCCTCGAAAGTACAACAAGGTGTGCTGACATGAAAACATACAAAACAATCCAGTTGGATTAGGTGAGAGGCCACTCGTATCCAGTTGGAGGGTGTGTGGGGCTTCAAACCTCCCTAGAAGTATAGAACACACAATTACAAAGTAGTATAAAAGAACGTGTTGAACAAAAACAGACATGAGGAGCGAATTCGAATAGGTGGGTGGCCACCAATATCCATCTTGATCAACCACTCATGGGCTTCACCATACAAATGCAGGGTCGTAAGCTTAATAGCATCATCTTTGGCCATTTTGTTGAGCTGGAAGTAAGTGTCCAACATCTGCACCCATGCTCTAGCAGTGCATTTTGATGACCCATCAAAGTTTGGAATGGTCACTTTCCCCAATGTGCATTGTAAGTCTGTGTTTTGGGACATCATCCCTTTGGCCCCCCTAGGCTTTTTCTTTCTTTTTGAGTGGAAAAAATCATGAAGGGACATGGCAGCCTGAAAATAATTTCCCAATCTCTGGTACTCCTCCAAATAAGCTCCAAAGGGTATATCCTGATCAGTCTTCTCCATTCGCCCTGATGCATCATTATCAAGGAATTGAGGCATGGTAGGATTGGGTGTCCTGGTGTACAAATTCGGGTGGCTCTACATGGTGGTGAAAGAATGGATTCCTTCCCCATTAGTAGAGTTCCTTTCACCATTATGATTTTTCTTGTCTTGACTCCCCATGGTGTTAACTTCCATCTGCCCCATCAAATCCATCATTGCTTTCTAGCCCCTAGACAAATCATTCAATGCACTGGGAAGACTGTTGAAATCCAATTCATCTTTTTTCACTCATGATGTCTTCACCCTTATCTAACTTATTTACCTCAGGTTGAGCTTCTAATTTCTGAACTGGTTCTTCCTTGTCCAATGGATATTCTAGACTCTGGTATCTCTTCCTTCTGTGGCTGATGTTCTGCCTATCCTCCCTATTCATTTACTGCACAATTATTTTAGCATTAATATCCCCATGACCAAGCGAGGAACATGCTTTGACACCACTATAATATCCCAAATACTACCTGTACACTTTCTTTCACACTGTTGTAGAAAAGTGCCAAGTTTTATGAGTGTTGACTTTCGTCAAACACTTAGGTTGTAGGTGTCTTTTTATCATCAAAACTCTCACTATATTTTTGTTGGTATTTTAGCTGATTTATTATGTGTTATAGATGGTTTATGTGCATTTCAGGTGTACCCAAAATATTCATTTTCACACAATAAAGATCTTTGCAATAGCAACATAAATGAATCCACAAGAATACAACGAATATACCAGTGTAAATTCGACATATATTATCATTTTATTTCATCATATAATAGAATAACAAAAGTTGTAATAACTCTTAAATATTATCTTACAAAATACCAGAATATATGGGATGAAGATGATTGTATAGATGGTCCACTAGATAGCTCTAAATGTAGTCCCAAAAATCAGCGTCCTTCCCACAGAGAACTCAACCCACACAAGAGGGATTTGGCCAATACTGTATATTATATCTCTCCACCTTCTCAGTCTAGTTTAGAAAGGGACTCCACAAATTAGTGGAAGCACTCCATAGTTCAGAAATGGAGAATAAATGCGCCCAGATTGGAGATAAACCTCAACATTTAATCAACATCAATATTTGTTTGTGTATAGACTAAGAGATGCACCCAATTAGAGATAAGATGCCACCCAATAGTGAATACAGACCTGCATTGATATAGACAATTTCCCCGCTCCAAATCACTGCAAAATAAGAAATATGAGGTGTCCAAACAGAGGAAAACAACACCCAAAAGTAATGTAGTTTGATTTCAGTAGAAAGTTTTCCCTCCAACACTTCCTCCAATACTTGAAACTCGGTCTGTCATGAAGTAATAACACCGAGAAATGGGTATACTCACCCTAGATGCAAGGCATTTCCCTCAAGCTCGTACAAATAGTCCTCTAGCTCAATAAATCTTCTTCCCAAAAAGGTGAAACCCACACAATGAAGCACATTTTCAAAGTCTGAGTGATTTCAATCCAAAGACCAGCTAGGGTGTGTCATTGCAACAATGAAACTAGCACACAAGAAGGGTTTCCAAAACCCTAGAAAAACTCTCCAAGAGCTCTCCAAAACTATTTTCTCAATAAGCAAGTTTAAGAATGATAATAGACTCCTCCTATCCCCTTTGTTATACTTATAACTTGAGCTTTTATTTCCTTCTCTTATGAATGTGGGATAATGTTCCCTTGATTATTTTCCTCCTTGTTATTGCACAGTTTGTAGCTAGGAAAAAGGCTATAAGATTGAAGGCCAAATTGGCGTAACAGAAACCTATCCAAACCAATATCACCATGATGGGAAGGTTACTTCTCTTCAGGGAGGTTAGGCCCATGGTCGACATCTCCGGTGACCTCTGGTTTTGAAGAGGCAAAAGGCTAATAAGACCAAGACAAGGTTTTCCCCCTTCATAAGTCACCACCCAAACCAAAAGTTCTGACTAAACAACCAATAATAAAGTGAATCCCCAATGAAGAACACCTACCTTGAACAACACAACATCAAATAGATATATCCGAGCTATATTTCAATGGGTTAGTACTTCATAAGACTATCTGATAAATATATATAATAAATTAGCAATAAATGTTGACGGTCAATGTTTATCAATAGCAATGAAAATATATGACACTTCACCATTAAATATTGGAACGATGTGGCATTCAATGTAACCAATAAACACTTCATTTAATAAATTCTCTAAACCACCATTTGGTTGCTCATAAAGTGAAACATTGTTGCATTAAAGATGAAATATCCAATGATGACATCAACAACTTAGGGTTAGTAGGTTAGGGTTTGAATTTCAAAGAATTTAGAGAATGGTTTGATTAGCTTTACTTAAACTCTTGGAGGACTCTAGATCAGTGCCTTAGGGTTTAATGGAGTCATAAGTGAAGAACGCAAAGGTTGAAGGAGGCAAGATTTCAAATACTAGAGGGAAACATTTTCAGGTGTTGCTAAAGCAGGGCCTCGAAATCAGAACTGTAGGGGAGAGAGGCTCACTCCGGTGTTGCTAAAGCAAGGCCTCATGCTCTCTCCTCATTCACGGCAAATGGCTAGCTCAATAATGATAAAATGAAACCAAAACAAGAGCGTTTGATGAGTTGTGGTGTTGTTAAAGCAAGGCATTTTAGGAAATCCTAAAAAGAGTACGGACCTAGTGTAGTAGACCTAGGCCAGGGACGTCTCACTCCTTTTGGCTTCAAAACAACAGGGCTAGCAAAGAGGAAGAGGAAATCAGAGTGTAGCTAAGGCTAGGCTACTTATTTCCTCAAAAATGGTTTAAGGTTTCTCTATCAGGGGATAGGAGACAATGACCTACATGTGTGCTTTTCCCATAGGGTTTTGATTCAACAATATCTATAAACAAATGAAAGAAATTAAACTACAACCATTCATTCAATACGTTTTGCAGAAAAATACTTACAAATCACCAAGAAATAACCATGAAAACCTTACTTGTAACACCTTCCTTCAAGAGAAACACCATAAATGCCAAAAATATCTTTCTTCAACAAGTGCACATCACTTAATCTAGCAAAATACCCAAGATAGGGTGCACATTTCAGACCTCCTTATGGAGTGAATGAGTTATGATGATGAAATGAGGATCAAAATCCTCAATATATACTGTATCAATGACCTAATTTACTTTTTAGGTCATAAAAAGGCTGACAAGGCCATAATATCAAAATTATATTGTTTTTACATTAAATGCTAGGCTAAAACCCTAATCAAGAAAAAAGGTAAGACATCGCCCCTTCCTAGGGTGACGTTAGCCCGTATCAGGGAAAATGTAGCCTCCTAAAGCAAGACGTTAGCCCTCATTGAGCTCCTCCAAGCTTCCACACATGACAACTTCCTTGTCCATCTTCCAACATGCTCATGATGATGTCATAAGGCTCCTAGAACATCCTGGTCCATCTAGAGCCAACGTCCCTCTAAAAGTGGGTCAATCCCCCTAGGCCAAGCAGTGTTGGGGTGCCTCTTGGTGGAACGTTCTCTTATTCTCTGGTGAAAAGTATTTGATCATCCTCTGCCCTGTCTCTGCCCATTGATGGGGTCTCATCATCTATCTGGTGAGCTCTTCATCCCCATGGAGGTCCGAACTGATCATCTCCCCATGTGTACTGGTCCAAATGGTACCTCTCCATCGGGCATGGTCCTGCACATCAAAAGATACACCCTCCATGGACTCATCAGTCACAGGGATCATAGAAATGTCAATCACATCTCATCATTAATATTATTAAACATATGCATAAAATCCCTATTACATATATCAATAGCTCAAAGACATTACACAAGTCTACTATATGAATTTGGAGGAAAAGACAGCACATTCTATTGGGCCAGTGTTCATCAGAAAAGGTGAGTTCCTAGAAGAAAACCTCATCAAAACCATGTGAGTGGGTGATGTGGTTAAGGGGAGTCCAAGCATGTGGGTGTAGTGAGGGCCCACGATGCAATGCATTGTCTGTGGGTGCCTTTGTAGAAGGTGAGTTGTACTTGCCATAGATGCATTCTTTCCAAGCCCATTCTTGCCTTTATTCTTTTATTCTTTTATTGCTTTTCTTTTCTTTTTTGTTCAAGAGCTAATCAGGGGACACTGCCCTCGTGTGGTGACCAGTGGTGGCAGTGTTACCCATAAATACTTTCACATAAATGAAAGGCAAGCACGTGATGAGACCCCCTTTCCCTTGGCCATGCAACCAAGAGCCACTGCCCTAGCGTGGTAACCATCTAGTGTAAATTTCATACTTCTAGGTACCCATGGACCTAATAGGCTGGCTCATGATGAGACCCCCTATCCTCTGACTACGTCTTGTTTTATTATTTTCTTCTAGGTCCCTCTAGTTTCTTCCTGAGAAGCCTTTTATTGTTTTCTCAGGGATCCCTGGGCGAAGCATCTCGAGGTTTTATTTTTAGGATTTTATCTCTTACCAGCTTGGTTTTACCTTCTGGGCCTTTAGCCCCTTCTTCCCACAAGACAAGGTGCAATCCTGAAAAAAAGGTCAACCCAATTCCCGAACAAGGGGAGTGGGACACATGAGTGGGAAATAAGATGAAATAGTGGTGCTATGATGGGAGAGGACGATGGATTTTCAGAAGTCCCCCTAGTGGAAAACCAAAACTTATGGACAAAGGATTACTAGGAAACCCTGTCAATCCCCTCAAAGATGGTCAAGTGGGAAAATGTAAGATCCAAGAAGTTGTTAGAAATAAAAGGAATCAGATGCATATATTTAATGGTTTCAATGATCAAAAGTGACACATACCATGATACCTAGACTAATTACCTCATGGAGAAAGAACCTTTTCTGATATAGGACCAAGCCGATGGTGATGGATGCTACTACTGCTGACATGATAAGGATGATGGAAGAAGAAAAGGTAGGCCCTCCAAGGCCATGATCAATTCAATCCTGCTCTCTCTACTCATTGTCTAGGACCTGTGGGCCTCGAGACATGATATCTTAGCTATCCCTGAAAGTGGGGCATAACGTTTGGCTCCAACTCGGGGACATGCGCTCACCGTAGAGTGCATGAGAACCTCAACATCTCTGGCACAAACTACAGACCTTCTCGATCTCAATAGAAGTATCAATGACAAAATTCGGGTGGTAATGCCACACTAGCATACATAGATATATATACTAAAATAAAGAAATCAATAAGTAAGAATGTGAAAGTAAACTAACATGCAATGCAAATGGTATAATACATGAATGGAAAATTACTACTTACCTGTACTTACCTATGAAATCAGGTTGCCAATGGGTAGTAACACTTGATATGTAAAGTGTTTATCGACAGCTTCAGGGCCTCTCCCTCCATGGTCTCTAGATTGAAAGAGTTTGTACCTACAAAACTCATGATTCTATAAGGACCTGTCCATAAACTATCAAAATGTTTGTGCATACCAGGTTTCTCCCTTCTCTTATCCCATATCAGTATGAGGTCTCCTTCAATGAAGTTTCTTTCCTTGGCTTTATGGTCAAATGTGTTTTTATCTTCTCCTTATTTATTTCCATATAACCAAAAGCACTCCTTCTCGTCTCATCTAGCTCTATTAGCTGATTGATCCTTCCTTGGATTTCTTCTGTATATGTAGCATATTGTTGAGCAAAACGAAGGACAAGAATCTATAGGTTCACATGAAGTTTTGCTTATAGTCCATATACAAAATCAAAAGGAGTTTTTCCTATGGAATTTTTTGTCGTTATTCGGTCTGCCCACACTGCATACTTTATTTTTCTATCCCAGGACTTCTTATTTTCCCCCACAACCTTCTTCAAAATATTCATGAGGTTTTTATTGGTTGATTCTGCTAATCTGTTCCCTTGTGGGTAATATTTGTAGGAATGGGATAGGACATTTCCATATTTGAAGCAAAATTCTACCAAAGTATATGAGCTGAAAGCTTTGGCATTATCTGTAGTGATCTTGGAAGGGACACTAAAACTAGTTATCATTCGGTCTTCCAGAAAATTCATGACTACTTCTTCGGTGGCCTTCTTTGTAGGAATAAATTTGACCCATCTAGTGAAATAGTCCGTGGCTTTCAAGATCCACTGGTAGCCATTACTTGAATTGTCCTTAAACTCCCCAACAAAGTCCAAACCCCACTACTAAAAAGGTGCTTCTATCACTATGGGTTTCAAGGGTTGTGCTAGGATTTTTGGTTTACCAGAGAAGTACTGGTATGGCTGGAAAGATTAGACATGCTGGTGGGTATCGGAAAAAAGTGTTGGCCAATAATACCCATCCCTCAGTATCTTGTGGGCAGTAGTATGAGCTACAAAGTGTCCACCACAGTATCTAGAGTGCAATTCTTCCAGTAGCTTCTTCGCCTCTTCTTTGTTCACACATCTAAGTATAACCTCATCAGGATTCCTCCACCCAAGTCCGTCTTTGGTCAAACAGTATTTCATAGCTTTTAATCTCAAAGCCCTTATTTTGTATTCTATTAGGTGATTGGGGCAAGACAAGTTCTTTAGATAGTAGACGATATTAGAATACCACTCATCATGCTCTAATTCGCTGACCATAACGTTTATTTTCTCACTCTTGCCCATTTGTATGGCTTCTTGGTTTCTCTCGGTCAGCATATGGGCTAAAGCTTGTCCCTTTTTTATTTTGGTGGGTTTTATTCCTAAGTCATACTTCTAGATTTTGGAAACCCACTTTCCCCTAGTACCCATGCAATCTTGTTGCAATAAGACATCTTTTACGGTTGGGTATGGGACATAAGCCTTAACTTTATTGTAACCGACATAGTTTCTAAAGTGTTTGAGGGACTTGACCAAGGGATACGCTTGTTTCTTAGTGATGGAATAATTCAACTCAGAATCTCTAAGGAACTTTCTCATAAAAGCCATGAGATCTTCATAGTCATCAACATCCTTTTGCATTAGAACACTTGCAATAGTGTCCTGGGATGCAAATGAGAATATTATGAAATCTCGTGAAAAATTGGATCTGATTAGGACAGGGGCTTGGGAGATAGCATCTTTTGTATCTTCAAAGGATTTCTTGGTATTATCACCCCATCTGAAAGAAACATCCTTTTTTAGCAAATCACTCAAAGGTTTTATCCTCTCGGCAAAGTTTGGTACAAATCTATCAATGAAGTTGATCTATTCGAGAAAGGATTCCAAATATTTCTTGTTGGCTGGGAGGTGGACATACTTTATTGATTGTACCCTCTCGATATCAATGGAGACTCCTCCTTGCGAGGCCACATGTCCTAAAAACTTTCCCTCATCGATCCCAAAAATAGATTTCTTGGGGTTCAACGAGATATCGTACTTCCTACATCGATCAAAAACAATCCTGAGGTGTGAGAGATGGTCTTTCCTATCCTTGGACACAACTGTAAGGTCATCTTGGTAAATCTCTATGATTTAATTGTATGAGGTCCCTGAAGGCAAATTCCATTAATCTCTGAAAGGTAGCACCGAAATTCATAAGGCCAAACGACATCCTTAGGTACATAAAGGCTCCCCAAGGTGTAGTAAATGTAGTTTTGAGTTGGTCTTACCTCTTGAGAAAAAATTGGTTGTACCCTAAAAACCCATCCAGCATAAACATCATCCCTACCCCTGTAACTTGTTGAAGTAGATGTTCCATGTTTGGGAGAGGGTAATTGTCTTTCAAAGATAATTGGTTAAGGTTGCGGAAATCAACGCATAAGCGTATGTCACTGGTCTTTTTTCAGACAACAACCAAATTTGAAATCTAAGAAGAATACCTGATAAGGGCTATGATACTAGCGTCAACCATCTTCTGGAGTTCTTTCTGTATTTGGCTTGCCAACTTTGGGTTGATATGTCTCAGCTTTTGTCAGAAAGGTTTGGCTCCTTCTACCAAAGGTATAATGTGTTGGATAAAATCCCACCTATAGGCTTTCAAATCATCATAGTTCCAGGGAAAGGTATCCTTGAATTCTTTGATGAGTGCTAGTATCTCTATCCTTTCTTTCTCATTGGTGACCTTTCCTATTTTGACCATTCTTGGGTCCATCTCTATACCGATATTGAATTATAGAGCTTCTTCAACTTGTTTATTGGGCCTTTTCCCTTTGAAAACATCATTTCTGTCAAAGAAGTTCTCAAAAGGAATGAAATCTTTAGGAAAGGTATTGTTCTAAAGGTTTATAACTTCCAGGTTCATGGAATCAACTAGAAAATTAATTTGTGAATCAGTGAATTCTTTGTTTTTCTCCATGAACCTGATGACTTGATCATCATCCTCAAAAACTTGCCAATACTCCAATTTGCAAGGGACAGAAGGTCTAAAGAGGACCTCCATTTTGCATAAGTCATGAAGTGGTCCCCCACAAGGTTGCAAAGTGGAAGCAAAAATAGCCAAGGCATTTTCCATGTGGTTTTATTCCCGAGGAATGGCTTCAAGTGACACTACCTTGAAGGATTTTGAAAGGGATTGGGCCAAGTCTCAGTACTTCTTCAATTTTTCATTTTTTGTAGTGAATTTCATCATCACTTGTGAAACTATGAGGTCAGAGTCTCCCTTTTCCCTTAGGTGTGCAATGCCTTTGTTAATTGTTAGGTTGAACCCTAGGATCAAGGCCTCATATTCAGAAATGTTGTTGGTGCAATGGTATTCTAGCCTATATGAATGGTAAAAGACTTCACTGGAAGGGGATGTCAAGAAAATTCTAGTGCTTGATCCAGAGTTTGAGTGGGATCCATCAAAATCCAAAGTCCAAATTCCTTTAGACTCTTCAACGGTGTCAAAAACTAATCTTCCTTCTTGGAAAAACCAATTACTTATGTAACTGTCAGTACACAATATATGGTCACTTGCTTCATCAAAGGTTTCAACTGGGGAGCCTACAAAGGGTTCTTTGTGGATAGTGAAGAATCCTCCCTCGAGGTGAGGGATGTTCGCTTTAGATTCCTTGTCTTGAAAATTCTTGGCCATGTGTTTTATGAGGTCTTTGTTGAGGATGATACCCCAATTGATCATGGAATCCATGACCATCACATATATAAAGAAAGGGGCACTAGGGAAAGAGTTAAAGGCAATTTCTAACTCCTTAATGACCCCTTTCACAAAGCCACCTCCGACATTTGACTGTGAAATGCTTAAACTTAATTGTTGCATGATTTCCTCTTTCATAATGTTGGTTGAGGCATTTGGGTGTAAGACATAGTTATGGAGGAAAGCGTTGTTGACTTGGAGAGTGACGTAGAAGGGCGTGATATCACCACATTTCGAACCAAAGTTTTCTACTTGATGGATAAAGAGGGGAACTTCTTCGAGAGGACAATGCTCAAAGGTTTGTGATAACGAAGTCTTGGCTTCTTCCTCCTTGTCTTGGCAAGGTTCAAGCTCTATGGGAGTTTCCTGAAAAGAGGTGTCTTATACATTGGTATAGGAGAAACTCCATTTACTTTTGGGAGGTGTGACTTCAACTTCAAAGATTTCCAGGGGCTCAGGTTCAGCAACCAAAGCATCACTAGTGTCCCAAAGGTCATTAATGTGTGAAAGGTTAACCTGAAATATGTAGTCTTCGAGTTCAAGATTCCTCTCAATCTGATAGGCCAAATCTTGTGCTTCCTCCAAGGTTGAGGGTGACTGGTCCTTGAGGGTAAACTGCAAGAGACCTTCCAATGAATTCAAATAATGTTCAAGGATAGCTTCCTCTGAGTTGAGCTTCGGCCTGACCTTTTTAAGGAGAAGGTTGAACCTATCACTAAAATCCCTAACACGCTCACAAGAACCCTTGCATATCCCAAGGTACTGAGAATATAAGTCTTGTGTGTGTTCACTATTGCACCACCTTATTTTAAGGGACCTTTCTAACTCTTCAGGAGTTTTGATGCTTCCTTTTGGGAGAGAATCGATCCAAGTCTTGGCATCCCCTACAAGAGAACTTGCAAAGAGTCTCATAAAGACATCGATATTCCTTCGACTGGTTTGATGAAATTCAAATCTATCACAAAACCGGGTCCAATGCGAGTTACCGGAAACCCCTTTTCCTGAGAAAAGTGGCAACCAAGAATTGACATTTTTGGGTAAATCATGCAAACCACCTTGGATGTTACTTAGGTCAAAGTAATTGAAAGCCTCTGGGTGAGACCACTTGTGTGGACCAGGCAGAGGAACAGGGTTTATAGGGATGACAGTAGTCACAGTAGAGGGGTTTGAGTAGTGACGCCCTCTACAGGTCGTCATTGGTGGAGTCACTAGATAGTTCACTTGAAACTATCAAAGAAAAAGGGAAAACACCCTAGTGGAGTCACCAGGTAAGATTGTAAGATAAGACTTCTGAGGCAAGGCTTACCGAAAAGTGTCATATTGAGGAGAATTGACTCAGTGTTCCCCGACAGCAACGCCAAAATGTTATCGCACAACTTGTAGCTAGGAAAAAGGCTATAAGATTGAAGGCCAAACTGGCGTAAAAAGAACCTATCCCACCCAATGTCACCACGATGGGGAGGTTATTTCTCTTTAGGGAGGTTATGCCCAGGGGAGACGTCCCTGGTGACCTATGGTTTTGAAGAGGCAAAAGGCTAATAAGACCAAGACAAGGTTTTTCGCCTTTACAAGTCACCACCCAAACAGAAAGTCTCGGCTAAATAGCCAATAATAAAGTGAATCCCCAATGAAGAACACCTGCCTTGAACAAGACAACATCAAAAAAATATATGCGAGCTATATTTCAATGGGTTAGTACTTCATAAGACTATTTGATAAATATATATAAGAAATTAGCAATAAATGTTGACGAATTCAATGTTTATCAATAACAATGAAAATATATGACACTTCACCAATAAATATTGGAACGATGTGGCATTCAATGTAACCAATCAACACTTCATTTAATAAATGCTCTAAACCACCATTCAATTGCTCATAAAGTGAAATGTTGCTGCATTAAAGATGAAATACCCAATGATGACGTCAACAACTTAGGGTTAGTAGGTTAGGGTTTGAATTTCAAAGAATTTAGAGAATAGTTTGATAAAGTTTACTTCAACTCTTGGAGGACTCTATATCAGTGACTTAGGGTTTAATGGAGTCATAAGTGAAGGACGCAAAGGTTGAAGGAGGCAAGATTTCAAAGACTAGAGGGAAAAGTTTGGAGGTGTTGCTAAAGCGAGGCCTCAAAATCATAACCCTAGGGGAGAGAGTCTCACTCGGATGTTTCTAAAGCAAGGCCTTGTGCTCTCTCCTGCTTCCCAACAAACAACTAGCTCAATAATGATAAAATGCAACCAAAACAAGAGGGTTTGATGAGGTGTGGTGTTGCTAAAGAAAGACCTTTCAACAAACCCTAGAAAGAGTACGACCCTAGTGTAGTAGACCTAGGCCAAGGATGTCTCACTCCTTTTGTCTTCAAAATAGCACGGCTAGCAAAGAGGAAGAGGAAATCAGAATGTAGCTAAGGCTAGGCTCTTTCTTTCCTCAACAATGGTTTAAGGTTTCTCTATCAGGGGACATGAGACAATAACCTATTTGTGTGCTTGTCCCCTAGGCTTTTGATTAAGAAATATTTATAAACAAATGCAAGAAATTAAACTACAACCATTCATTCAAAAAGTTTTGTAGAAAAATACTTATAAATCACCAAGAAATAACCATGCAAACGCTAGTTGTAACACCTTCCTTCAAGAGAAACACCATAAATGCCAAAAATCTCTTCCTTCAACAAGTGCACATCACTTAATCTAGCAAAATACCCAAGATAGGGCGCAAATTTCAGACCTCCTTATGGAGTGAATGAGTTATAATGATGAAATGAGGATCAAAATCCTCAATATATACTGTATCAATGATCAAATTTACTTTTTAGTTCATAAAAAGGCCGACAATGCCATAATATCAAAATTATACTTTTTTGCATTAAATGATAGCCTAAAACCTTAATCAAGCAAAAAGGTAAGACGTCACCCCTTCCTAGGGTGATGTTAGCCCGTATTAGGGCAAATGTAGCCTCCTGAAGCAAGACGTTATCCCTCATTGGGCTCCTCCAAGATGCCACACATGCCAACTGCCCTGTCCATCTACCAACATGCTCATGATGGCGCCATAAGGCTCCTGGTGATGTCCTAGGCCATCTAGAGACAACGTCCCTTTGAAAGTGGGTCAATCCCCCTAGGCCAAGTAGTGTCGGGGTGCCTCTTGATGGAATGTTCTCTTCTTTTCTGGTGCAAAGTCCTTGATCATCCTCTGCCCTAACTTTGCCCCCTGATGGGGTCTCAACATCCATCTAGTGGGATCTTCAGCCCCATGGAGGTTTGAACTGATCATCTCCCCATGTGTATCGGTCCAAATGGTACCTGTCAGTTGAGCATGGTCCTGCACATCAAAAGCTATGCCCTCCATGGGATCATCAGTCATAGGGATCATAGCAATGTCAATCACATCTCATCATTAATATTACTAAACATATGCATAAAATCCCTAATACATATGTCAATAGCTCAAAGACATTACACAAGCCTGCTATACAAATTTGGAGGAAAAGACAAAACGTTCTATTGGGTCAGTGTTCATCAGAAAAGTTGAGTTCCTAGAAGAAAACCTCAACAAAACCATGTGATTGGGTGATGTGGTTAAGGCGAGTCCAAGCATGTGGGTGCAGTGAGGGCCAAGGATGCAATGTGTTGTCTGTGGGTGCCTTTGTAGAAGCTGAGTTGTACCTGTCATAGATGGATTCTTTCCAAGCCCATTTTTGCCTTTATTCGTTTATTCTTTTATTTCTTTTCTTTTTCTTTTTGTTCAAGAGCTAATCAAGGGACATTGCCCTAGTGTGGTGACCAGTGGTGGCAGCGTTACCCACAAATACTTTC
>JASDQU010100197.1:195572-208556 GCA_032191745.1 Picea mariana | reverse complement strand
AAACCTCTAATAACCTTAAAAAGAGAATGTTGTCATACTCCATTATAAATCTATAATGAAAAAGAAAGAAAACAACATAGGATTGTAACCAAAGTGAAGAAAACCTTTTAAACCTCTAATAACCTTAAAAAGAGAATGGTGTCATAGTACATTATAAATCTAAAAATAATGGTGTCTTAGTCCATTATAAATCTATAAGCTAAGCAACATGAAAGAAAACAACCTAGAATTCTAACCAAAGTGAAGAAAACCTCTCAAACCTCTAGTAATCTTGAAAAGAGAATGGTGTCATAGTCTAGTCGAGAAGCTATCATGGTTTTCTTTCTTGAAAACTCTCATATACCAGTACATGGAGCTTTTAATAAGCTTCACCATTTTCCTAAGCAAATATTTAGAGCTGGTATATATTGTGAATGGCTATTTTAGTAAGGATATGCATTATATAAGAAAAAATGGCCTGTAATTTTGAAAAACCTTACATGTGTCAAGTCAATTTTGAAGTTAGGAATGCATGTAATGGTTTAGAACATGTATTTCCTAGGTTACAAATTCAAACCCAGAAGAGGTAAGGTATGTATACCTTCATAAATGATAAGGTATGTATACCTTCATAAATTTTACCAATAAAATCGCTGAGTGCCAATCACACATCGAAAACCTTAAAAACGCATGGCTTACTCGAAAAGAGAAAATATCTTCACATCGAAAACCTTAAAAAGGCATGGCTTACTCGAAAAGAAAAAATATCTTCGTCGGACCCATAGGCTTACTCAGTACATGACAAAAAACCTTCGTCGGACTCGAGAAGCTGTTGATAAAATGCTCCTACTGAATATTATACTCAACAATACGGAGACCTGCATATTACTGTATTGTTTCCCCGACAATTTCTGCCAGATGATATGCCGAAGATTCTCCCAAGCCCAGGACCGGGAGCAACGGCGTAATCACGAATCCTAGTTTCATGTGCGAGTGGATGAAGATCAGATTCAAATCACCTCGTCTCAATAATACCATCACATGGTTTCGAAAGATTCTCTGACTCTAATACGCATATATATAGTTTCTCGAGAAGATCGAAATGTATATATACATATATTACGAAGAAAGATCGAAATATATATAGACGAAATCGCATGCCGTGAACGTAACGTAGACGTGCAGTCCAGCTCTTTTCATGCTTTGTTTTCACTCCGAGACTCACCGTTTCTTGATCTCTTATACTCTATATATGAAGATGATTTTCTCGAATCACATACACTCTGCTTCAATCTGATCCCTACGGCGTTGGTTTACTGATCTATCGATTGAGGTAATGGCAGATTTCAAGGTTTATGGATACATTGTGTTTCTCCCTCTGATTCTATCCCTGTGGGGTTGTGTATTTATGGTCCAAACAACTAATGCTAAAGAGATCCTGGTGGGAGGACAAGGCGCAGGATGGGTCTATGGCTTCAAATACGCAGACTGGGCGTCAAAGGCCGATCCAATCCACGTCAATGATACTCTCGGTAAGAAATCAGACATTACAATATATGAATATAGAATTAGGTATTATGTATTTAACGCTTTATTCATTTTCTGACTCCCTTGATTTCTTTCTTTCTGGTATATATGTTTGTGCAGTGTTTGGATTTTCTCGTACAGAACCCAACTCTATTCCTCACAGTGTCTATCTGCTGAAGAATAAAAGTAACTACGATAACTGCATTATTGAGGGTGGTTTGTTCCTTGCTAATTCAACAACAGCAAACGGGAAGCCCTTTCGTTTCAGGTTGAGAAAGGCACATCGTTACTATTTTGCCTGTGGGGTGGGCAATGGAGCTCACTGCAACTTTGGTCTCATGAAGTTTGGCGTGAGTGTCCAGCCTTAATGCTAAGCCGCAAGCTGTCTGGTATCGACTTTGCTATTATCAATCCAGGAAAGATGCAGTGCGCTAGGGTCATGAGCAGATAACTTATGTGCTAGCTACAGTTTTATGTTAATGGAACTTTAATAGTCGGTAGTGTGACTTCTCCGTTATAATCCTGTGCTGTTTGCAGGGAATTGTTAAATAAAGATCCCCGCGTTCATGCAAAAACAGTGTAACTATAATATCAAGATTGGATGTTTTGGGTTTAATTTGTTTTCCATATAAAGAGGCTTTACAGACTGTTCTGGATAAGTGAAACATATAGATGTTTCAACTTTCAACATGAGTTCTTGTTTTGTCTGTAAACATACAAATTGAAGTAATTTATATTAGTACATAATCTTGCTAATCATACCAATGAAAACGAGGGCGATCAACAATATATTGCCCACCTAGATTTTACTATCTTTTTATCCATCGTGAGTGTTTAAATGTTCGTCAGTTTTCTTTTGGCTGTTCAAATTTTGTGTCAAGGTGAGCATGTGACACAGTTGCTTCGAAGTATGCTTGGAAACTTAATGTACTTCCACAGAGGGGTTGGCTTAGCTCGGCAAGACTCTGCAAATGAAAAAAAAAAAAAAAAAAACTTCTAATTTGCTGCATGAATGAAGATAGTAAGCTTTTAATGATCACAAGTTTAATTTGAAACGTTTATCATAGCATAATGTGTGGAAAATTAGGAAAAATTCTCTCAAACATAGCACCACAATAATCTTAAAAGTGTTATAACCACAAGTTTCCCACTCTACAACTATGCATTACTAAAATCTTCCCCTAAAGCAAACGCAGCGTGGATCAGCTTGTTTCTTTCACTTGTGTATTATGGCAGAGCTAGGCTAAATTTGTTATTTGAACCATAACAAGGAGAAATAATTAATTAATATTTTTAATCATTATTTTTTATATAATTTTTATAAATGCAAAAAAATATATTTATATTAATATATAAATGATCAAAAGGAAGATGAAAAGGAAGATGGATATAAATATGGCTTATCAAAGACTAAATTTACTAAAACAATAATTGGGGATTCCATCGTTATAGATTAACACCTCGACGAGATAAGTAGTTACTCGTTCTCTCATTACTCTTCCTCGAAGTGACAATGTGTAAGTTTAAGAAGCATTTGATGGATGGAACAATTTGCGTCTTACTTAATCCCTAGTTGGTCTTGGAAGGCTTTATGGTTATATTCATTACGGACATTGTTTAACTTTTTTTTGGGTTGTGTGCGGGATTTGGAGTTGGTCTTGGAAGGGTTTATGGTTGTATTCATTATGGACATTGTTGATTTTTTTTTAATTTTTGTTTGGGTTATGTGTTGGTTTTGGAGTTTTGTAGTGGTGTGTTAGACTTTCTTTTTATGATTTATTAGTTTTTTTTGGATGGTACTCTTTTTTTCAAAGAGGCTTTATTACATTTGTTAGTTTAAGTGAGCTTGAGTAAAGCTTTGAGATATAACGGGACATTATTATTGCATAAATATGTGTTTTTGTTATGTGACTTAAAGAAAATTAAAAAATGATTGAAAATTGAGTATTGGTAAAGCTTTGAGATATAATGGGACATTATTATTCTACGAATATGTGTTTTTGTTATGTGACTTCAAGAAAATTCAAAAATGATTGAAGAGGTGTGAAAAAGAGGTAGCACAGATTCAATCTAGTGTCACTAATTGGAATTTTAGGTGTATTGAATTATATGAAGATTGGAAAAGAAAATAGAGAGATGAGATCAAAATTCATGATAATTGTGCCATGGAGATCACATTGTAGATGTTGGTTATAAGGAAAGATGAACATGATTTTAATACATTCATGATTGTTTATTATCAAAAATATTTGGAGTTTGAATCCCATTTGAGTTCTCTAAATATGTAGTCTCTTCGTGTGTGGCTCATCTAAGTTTGTCACATAAATTTATGTTCTCTCCCCCTCCCTCATCTACACCTACTCCAAAGGATTCATCCCCTTAATCCATGCTAGGAAGCATAGATGTTTTAAGCTACCAACTAGAAAAGGCCTCTATGAAAGGTATTATGCTAACACATCAACTAATTAAAGATAATCAAAAAAGAGGTGAAGACATAGATGTCCAAGTTGGAAACACTATGGAGAGCTTTAGAGCCTACAAATATAACTCTCCTACTATTGCAATGTGTAGCATAGTGTATTTTATAAGAACATAAAGACTAGTAAATTAGGTTCTTATAAAACTTTATTTTAGATTTGGTCATGTGTGTTTTTCTTTTGTGGTCAATTTTATATTTTTATATTAACTCATTTTAACATTTTATTAGTGATGAAAAAACATATTAATGTTTCCTCTTAAGAGGTTATAGGTTCAAATCTAGAAGGCCTAGGGTATATACACCTTGATAGAATTTAATAATCAAATCTTTGAGCCACCCTCTACTTCCAAATAAGAGGGTTTCATACATGCCATAGAATAGTTAACTCCTCAATGAAGAGTGTATAACCTTATAAAATTTAAAATATTGAAATGAAATAAAGTCATTTATAGCTTATGTATTATGCAAGCTAAATAAATTTAAGTAGATGAATGAAAGAATGAAATATTATATTTTTAAATAAGAAATTTTATCCTTAATCATGATAAAATTAATTGTTAATTTTTAAAATTTAAATAAAATTAAGAAAAAAATATTATTAAAATTTATTTAGAAAAATGTATTTATTAGTATAAATTTATTTTTATTCCTAATTTATTAAAAATTAATAAGAATTTGAAAAAATAATTAAAAGAAATTTACATAAGTGTGTTTGCCTATGTAAAATTTAAATTTGAGATGAAATTTATAATTTCTTTAACAAAGTTCTTTTCAATGAAAGAATACATTTATGTTAAATAATTATATATTATATTAAAATATATATATATATATATATATATATATATATATATATATATATATATATATATATATATATATTTAAAAAATTAATTAACAGTTATTAATTTTATAAGGTATATTGTTAATGATTAGTGTTATTGAGTTTTTGGTTGGTCAGTTAGGTGATTGTTTAAACATACCAGTTTTTTATTGGGACAATTTTACCAAGAACGTCATCCATAAATGAAAAGAAATATGGCTTAAATTATTATTAAAAATTTGCAAAAAAAAATTATATTTAAAATTTAATATCACTTAGTATTTTTAGTTTAATGTATTTAAACATGGTGTAAATAAATAAATAAATAAAAAGGAATTTTAAGTTATGGATTATGAATTAATACTATTTTTAATTGGCTAATAATTAGTTTTTCTTGAAAATAATGAAACTTGGCAACTAAAGACTGTATTAATAAAAAACATAGATTGATTTATAATTTTATTTGTGTACTTGAAAAGCTTTAAGAAAAGATTCATAAATAATCATATTTTAATGAGTTAAAAGGTTATTAAGGTTACATTCTAAGAGAAACCATTTTTTATATTCAACCCTCTTAGTGTCACTAAGATGTCATATTCTTTCATCTCATGTCATTTTAGGGATTGTCCAATGCCCTCTTTCAATATGGAGCTCATGAGAGTTTTTATTTTATTTTAGCAATGTTGTTTTTGTTCCTTATCCTAGTTAAAATACATAGATGCTTTTGATCTTCTATATTAGGGTTGATCACCTTAGATGATTTTGATCTTCTATATTAGGGTTGATCACCTTAGATGTTTTTGATCTTCTATATTAGGGTTGATCTTCTATTTTAGCTATGTTGTTTTTATTTCTTATGCTAGTTAAAATACATAGATTATTTTGATCTTCTATATTAGGGATGATCACCTTCTTGTAATCTCTTGATTTTCTCTTATCCTCTAATTCTTTATTGCACCACAATTTCTCCATAATTATATATGTAACAATAATCTTAATATTATTTTTATTTTGTGGACTGGCCTATTCCTCGAGACCTTGATGACTTGTCAAAGACTTGGCATCTTTATGACAACCCCACTTGAGCCATGTCTGGCTTCCACTAGAGTTTGAGGCAACCTTAGGAAGCCTCTTGTCTTCCATGTTGTTTAACTTGTTCTTTTATATTAAGTACCTATTTATAGCCATGATATCCATGGGGGAAGACTCACTTCTATGAGGAGAATAAGATAGGGAGTATTTCCTTTAATGTTAAGATTATAAGTTATAAAATGCTTTTGGATTTTCTCTATCTTTCCCCAGATTTCTCTAAATATCTTACAACCCCAAAATTGATAACCATATTAGATAACACACAAGTAATAAGAGTCTCAAAGAGAAGTTTTGATGAAAATCGATTCTCGGGGTCACGAATATTGAGTTGACTATGTGTTTGATCCTCAAACATGTGGGTTATGGGCCCATGCATTCACTGAATATAGCTAGTGGTAGAAAATAAACTCCAACAATCCCTTTTTATGCTCAATCTGAAATCACAAAGACACCCATTTGCATCTCGGACTATTGACCTAGTGCTCAGAGCATTGGATTTCTTCTTGTCAGAGTGTCATTGTTGAACTCCAAATATCTGGGTCACTCCGACCAATTCAGCTCCAAGAAGCTCAACTTCAACGAGCTATAAGACTCTGATGATTCGCTCAGACAAGTTGTAGCCACTCTGATAGGTCGAGCTCTAATATAATAGGAATCACTCCAATGATTTCACTCAAATTAAGACACCTCTATGTGTCCACTTCTTAAACCATCGATCTAGGTCATCGAGGCTTGATCACATATGCAATATCGGTTGAACTAGATCATCATTGATCCTTCCAATCATCAACGATTGATCTTCCTCCTCACTGGAATGCAACTTCTCTTCACCATTCTGACCTGTAAAAAACCTTCACTCTCATTCTTCATTCATATACATTCAACTCATGGACTCAACAAGAATTTTACACACATGTTTTGCACATGGATCAACACATAAATGGAACACTAAAAAATACATAAAATTACATAGAATTTTATTTCATTGAGGTCGATTACACAAAAATATGGCCTTTATGGGCCAAGTATCCTTCTTGGATTGATTTACATTGTGTCCTCCTCTCTCACTCGTGTTGTAGGATTACATTCATAACAATGAATACAACAAGGATCAAATCATTTTAGATATGATCTATCCTTAACCAATCACTAATATCTCTCATAATATTAAAAAAAAACTATTGTTTACATAAAATACGAGGAAATATCCTCCACTTGCCACTTCACATCCATGTTATCGCCTTATGGAAGGTTCATCATCTGATTTGATTTGAGGGGNGGGGGGGGGGGTCGGGTTGCTCCTGCATCATAATCCAAGGGTAGAAAATATTCATGATCTATTGATCACGTGTCTTCATTTATTCTGTAATATTCAATATCTAGTCTTATTTTTCCTCATGTATCATTGAGCTTCTTTGCGCTCAATAGTGAGTTGCAACCAAGCCTTTCCTTTGTATCAAACCTCCACACCTGCTTACAAATACCTCATCAAGATTTCTCTTGAGATTGACCTTTTGGTATTTCTGATTCTCTTTTATAGAACCTTTTGAGCACCCTATGTTCTTTTATATCTTCTACATCCACCCACTCACACATAGGAAATATTTCCCCACTCTGATACCACTAGATGAAAATTGATTCTTGTAGTCATGAATATCGAGTTCTCTATGTGTTTTATCCTCAGACCTATGGTTTATGTGGCCATGCATTAGCTAAATACAACTATCAACACTAAATAAACTCCAACAATCCCTTTTCTAAGCTCAATGTGAGATTGTGAATACACCCATATGGATCTCAAACTATTGACCCAACGCTCAGAGCATCAAATTTCTTCTTGTCACAAAATCATCGTCGGAATCCAAATATGAGGTTCACTCCGACCAATTCGGCTTCGATAAGCTCGGACTTCAATGCAAAGCAAGACTCTGACAGTTCACTCCGACAAGTTGTGGAAACTTCGACATATTTCCCAATGCCACTCCAATAGGTTGGGCTCTGATAGAATAGGAACCACTCTGATGACTTCTCTTAAATAAAGACACTCCCGCGTGTCTGCTTCTTAAGTTGTTGATCCGTGTCATCATGGTTTGATCGCTTGTGTGATATTGGTTGAACTTGATCATCATTGATCCTTCCAATGATCAATGGTCAATATTCCTCCTCATTGGAATGCAACTTCTCTTCTCCATTCTTACTTGCAACAAACCTGCACTCTCTCTCTTCACTCATATACATTCAACTCGTGGACTCAACGTGGTTTTTGCACACATGCTTTACTCACAGATCAAAACATAAACAGAACACTAAAAAATACAATAAAATTAAATAGAATCATGTTTCATCAAGCTCAATTACACACAAATATAGCCTATATGGGCCAAGCCACCCTCTCGGCTTGCTTTACATTGTATCTGCCTCTCTCACTCGTGTTGCAGGCTTACATTTATAATAATGCATACAACAAGGATCAGATCATTTCAAATCTGATCTATCCTTAACCAATTTCTTATATCTCGTGGAATATCAAAACAACCCTACTGATTACATAAAATACGAGGAAAGTGCCTCTTCTTGCCACTTCACGTCCACGTCCTCGTCTTATGGAAGGTTCATGATCTGATTTTATTTGGGGGAAGGTCTATGTGCCTACATCAAGTTTATTATTATCCCAAATCCAAATGTCCACTCATTTACAATTGTTTTCGAGTGCATAATAATATTTCCACCCTCCATTCATCTTTTTCTCAATTCTCTAGTTCTAATTAAGCTTGCAATGAACATTGATTCAAAGATATTTGTTTGATTCAATTTCTTGAAGTTGTTATTGTCATAAATGAAATCAGTGTAAGTGATCCTTTTGTATTTTATTGTCATAACCTTGGTTTTGTTAGTATTAATAGTCATCCCATACTAGAGAAAAAATCATTAATAATTTTAAGTTGCCTACTCAGATCATAGGAACTCCTCACTATAAGTACAACATCATCAGCATAAATAAGAAGGATGATGACTATCCCATATAAAGACATGTTGATACATCCTACTTGTTCCAAAAAAACATCTAACTTGTTCATGTATATTCCAAAAAGGGTTGGGGGTTGATGACAACCTTACTTAACTCCTATATTACAATTAATTTATTTCAACTATCCTTTAATTTTCTTATACTTGGAAAGAACATTCTTGTATAGTCTTACTACAAGAACTCTGAACTCAAAAGGAGCTTTTAGATCTTCTAATATATTATAGAGGTTTCTTTGGCATACTATCTCAAATCATTTTCTAAAGCCAACAAAGCAGCATAGGAGATTGGTTTTATTATTGTGACACCCCTTTGCAATGATCCTAGGTGTAATAAGGTGGGAAATAGTGGAATGAAAGCTTATAAATCTATCCTAGCCTTTATCTTTTTTTCATGGATTTTTAGCCATACATCGATCTTCTTTTCTAGAATAATTCCATATACCTTGGCTAAAAGAGAGATAATCATAATGGTTCTATAATCAAAGGGATTGTTTTTATCCCTACTTTTAAAAATAGTAGCAACGATTCGTCGAGTTTAGGATTTATGGAAACCCTACTTAACTACTAAATTGAAGTGTTTGTAAATATAAGGGGTGAGGATAGGACCTAAAGTTTTAGAATTTATGCCCAGTAGCCTTCAATTTCCTTGGATTTCAATTTCATGAGCTACTTAAACTTAAAATCTATGTCTTCTAAAGAAAAAACTTATTTGTATGTAGAAAGGGTTTGACTATTGTCCATGACACTAGGGGATTTGTAAATACTTTTAAGATAGGAATTCCAACCCCTCAAAAGAATCATATTGTTTTCTTTAGTTTTATGAGATAATTTGTCTCTAGAATTTCTTACAATCTATAGCCTAGATAGGTGTAAAAGCTTATCTTGCTTCCTATTCATATAGTATCTTTTTTTATTTTAATTAGGGATTTGTACATGATTATCTTCTTGTATTTTAGGGACTCATTACAATAATTCCTAATGAGATCTCTAGAAATATTACACTCCTTAAGGGTTAGCCATTCTATTTCATTTTTTACCAAACAACTCGATAAAACTTATTAATGGAAGTATAGAGGGTGTTAAGACAAGGACCTGTAGACTGTTTCTTAAGAATCAGAAAGAAATTGAGGTTTACCCTCAAAAGAATTATGGTGTAAATCATGTGGCATTCTGCAAATGATTTCCACAGGGAAAACGAAAATATTGGAGGCCTAAGCTGATGTAGACCCCCGACCCTCTGGCCATGATCTGCACAGGATCGTTCTAAATTATCTTCGAGCCGAAGCGGCTCCCTCAGATCCCTATTGGAACCTCACGAATCCGATCCACAGGTCCTTCATGAAAACCCACCCTGCGCAACTTAACACCAGGCGCGAGCCTTACATCTCCATGCAACCACAACCGGGCCTTAGCGAAAGTGCCTATCACAACTTGTGAGTTCGTGAGTCGATGACCCTCGACTCCTCTTTCTCCAAACCTTCGATTCTCAAGATGCAATACAGGTATGGCTCCCTCCCCACTAGCACCTGCTACATATACCCATAGTCTAGGCTAGACACTAGCACTACTTGCAACTCGCGACTTCGCGAGTTGGAGTGTTGAGCCCTTTTGCTCCTACTTTGCGAATCCTCGATACGCGATAAGTCAACAATGGGTTGACTCCTTCCCAGGTGATGTGTGTCCACCACCTGTCACCCGCTTCCACCTTTCTCTAGGCGCTTGTTGCTACACCACTTGTCAACCACGCGACCCCCACCTAACGGATGTGCTACATGTTCATACGAGCCCACAACGCTCGACACTTCGCAACTTCGTAGTCGAAAAGAAATTCTTTCAACCCCCGAACCCCCAATACGCTATACCCCGTGAAGGTTCTGATCCAATGGTTCTCACGTGACTTGGATCCAATGGCCTGGATCTCCTTCCCTGCTCCTCGCAACTCGGGACTTCGTGAAACCAATAATTTGGTCTTCCCTCCAAACTCATGAACCCCAAATTCATGAAATGATCCAACGACGTGGGTTGAAACAAGATCAATGGCTCATATTGACCTTCGAATCCTGGGTGATGGGTTTCACCAGCCTCTAACCACCTTGCAACTCTGCAAGATCCAACGACTCTCGCAACTTCGACACTTCTTTCACGAAGGCCTCTCACCATCCATACGGCTCCTTTCCTAGGGTACTTCTAAGTGCTTAAATCCCTCACAACTTGGTGCGATCCTAGGGCTCTCGACATTTCGACTTCTCCACAAAGAAATTTCACCATTCGTTCACTCTTCTCAAGGATCGTGGGCCAAAATGACTTGGCGTTCTTCCACCTGAACTTGATCTATGCGAGACGATTTTGATATCTGCCTCCCTTTGAAAACTTCAAAGGTGCTATCCCTCTTGAGCTCTCGCTTGCAAATTCAAGCCTACAAAAGGAATCCTGCTCGCACTCCTTGCAGCAAACTTTCAATTAACCTCTTGTTATCTGAATCTTTGACCCTGTGCACTCTTTGCAATAGTGGTCCTTCAACCTTCACCTTAGTTGATAAATCCAAAGATTTCAACCAGCCTACACACACCTTGCATGACTCTGTGCTTCACCTGCACTTTTGCTGGTTTAAGATCAATGATATCTCTCTTGATCTTTCTGAGATAAAACTCAAATCCTCGTCAACGCACACCTTACGGACGTTCACTGCACTCCTTGCAGGAATTCTTAGGAAGAGAAACAATTGAAACACATTCTTCTTCTCTCTCAGACTTCATACATTCAACATGAAATCATACAAACAACATAGCATTGAAACAAATGAGTAGCAAAGAAAACAAAACAACTATGGACATGCCATTTAAATAATGTAAACAATAAACATCATAACACCATGAATATTGAGTCAAAGCTTTGTATATTAGCTCAAGTGTTCCTGTACATGGGTTCTTCTCTACAACTCTCTGCTACAACTCTCTAGTTTATAAAATCTGAATGATGATAATGTTCTTCCTACCATGATACAAGGGTGAGGGTGTCTATATCCGTTTTCCCTCCTATGCTTCTAAACTATCTAATCTAACATTCATATCTACCTACTTTACATTAACAGACTTAAATGCCTATTACATCTGGAAGATAAGAGTAATTTCTCCAGATCTATTCATATCTCCAAGACATAAATGTAAGTACGCTTCTCCTATCTATTACATTAATGCTTCAGTTTTCAAAATTCAAAACGTTTTCATAAAAACGTGCCCTTTTTTCATTTTCATGTCCAGCTATTCCTTTGGCTAGGCATGTGCTTTGGCTTTGTACGATGCTCCTGCATCATACTCCCTCACTTGAAATTTTCATGAACTCTTGTTCATGAGCTCTTGCACGATCTGTCCATTCTTTTGAATTGGTTCTTCATCCTCCCAACTGGCATCTTCAACTGGATGTCCCATCCACTTGACCAAGTATTCAAAATACTCCTTTCTCCTGGTCTTTCTACTAATCCTCTTGTCAATTATGCTTTCCATCTGTGGCTTTTCAGCTACAGGCATTTGTTTTGTCCATCGAATTTGTTCTTGCTCATCCTCTGCTCTTTCTCTTCAGCTCTGTAAGGGTACAAATATGCGACATTGAATATCGGTGAGATTCCGACCCCATCGGGTAATTCAGTCTCATATGTGTTTGCCCCAAATTTCCTTGTGACCTTGCACAGTCCAATCTTTTTCATCTTCAGTTTGTTATACCTTCCCCTTGGGAACCTCTCCTTCCTCAGATGTGCAAGAATCAAATCACCAACTTCAAATTGAAGTTGTCACCTGTGTTGATCTGCTCTCCGCTTATATTCTTGACTTGAACTCTGCAATCACTCCTTAACTCGGCTGTTAAGCTCCTTCATTCCTTTCGCAAAGTCCTCTACACTAGCACTTCTGAATTCATCTTGTTCTGCATCTTTCAATTTAGAAACTCCCCTTGGTTGCATTCCATATATAATTTGGAATGGAATCTGCTGTAGTGTCCCCAAGGCCGAGCCCCGTTACAGATCATGTTATATGCAAAAGAATTGTAAATATGTTCTATAGGC
>JASDQU010100197.1:175100-194591 GCA_032191745.1 Picea mariana | reverse complement strand
CATATATTTAAAGGTTTCAATGATCAAAAGTGACACATACCATGATACCTGGACTAACTACCTCACGGAGAAAGAACCTTTTCTAATACAGGACCAAGCCGATGGTGATGGATGCTACTGTTGTTGACAAGATAAGGATGATGGAAGAAGAAAAGGTGGGCCCTCCAGGGCCATTCTTAGATCAATCCTACTCTCGCTACTCCATGTCTAGGACCTGTGGGCCTCGAGACATGATCTCCTAGTTATCCCTGAAAGTGGGGGATAACACTCCCTAGCCCACAGGAACTCAATTAGGCTAGTGAAATTCCCTCTTAGAGAGATTAGGCAGATGGAGACATTACATAGAACCTATAAGAATCTTAAAAAGAGAATGGTGTCATAGTCCATTATAAATCTATAAGCAACATGAAAGAAAACAACACAATATTCTAACCAAAGTGAAGAAAACCTCTAGTAATCTTAAAAAAAGAATAGTTTCATAGTCCATTATAAATCTATAAGCAACATGAAAGAAAACAACATAGAATTCTAACCAAAGTGAAGAAAACCTCTAGAACCTCTAGTAATCTTTAAAAGAGAATGGGGTTATAGTCCATAATAAACCTATAAATAACATGAAAGAAAACCATATATAATTCTAACCAAAGTGAAGAAAACTTATGAAACCTCTAGTAACCTTAAAAAGAGAATGTTTTCATACTCCATTATAAATCTATAATGAAAAAGAAAGAAAACAACATAGGATTGTAACCAAAGTGAAGAAAACCTTTTGAACCTCTAATAACCGTAAAAAGAGAATGGTGTCATAGTACATTATAAATCTAAAGAGAATGGTGTCATAGTCCATTATAAATCTATAAGCTAAGCAACAAGAAAGAAAACAACCTAGAATTCTAACCAAAGTGAAGAAAACCTCTCAAACCTCTAGTAATCTTGAAAAGAGAATGGTGTCATAGTCTAGTCGAGAAGCTATCATGGTTTTTTCTCTTGAAAACTCTGATATACCAGTACATGGAGCCTTTAATAAGCTTCACCATTTTCCTAAGCAAATATTTAGAGCTGGTATATATTGTGAATGGCTATTTTAGTAAGGATATGTATTATATAAGAAAAAATGGCCTCTAATTTTGAAAAACCTTGCATGTGTCAAGTCAATTTTGAAATTAGGAATGCATCTAATGATTAAAAACATGTGTTTCCTTTTAAGAGGTCACAAGTTTAAACCCAGAAGAGGTAAGGTATATATACCTTCATAAACTTTACCAATAAAATCGCTGAATGCCACTTTACCAATAAAATCGCTAAGTGCCAATCACACATCGAAAACCTTAAAAAGTCATAGCTTACTCGAAAAGAGAAAATATCTTCACATCGAAAACCTTAAAAAGGCATGGCTTACTCGAAAAGAGAAAATATCTTCGTCGGACCCATAGGCTTACTCAGTACATGACAAAAAACCTTCGTCGGACTCGAGAAGCTGTTGATAAAATGCTCCTACTGAATATTATACTCAACAATACGGAGACCTGGATATTACTGTATTGTTTCCCCGACAATTTCTGCCAGATGATATGCTGAAGATTCTCCCAAGCCCAGGACCGGGAGCAACGGCGTAATCACGAATCCTCGTTTCATGTGCGAGTGAATGAAGAGCAGATTCAAATCACCTCGTCTCAATAATACCATCACATAGTTTCGAAAGATTCTCTGACTCTAATACGCATATATATAGTTTATCGAGAAGATCGAAATGTATATATACATATATTACGAAGAAAGATCGAAATATATATAGACGAAATCGCATGCCGTGAACGTAACGCAGACGTGCAGTCCAGCTCGTAACGCAGACGTGCAGTCCAGCTCTTTTCATGCTTTGTTTTCACTCCGAGACTCACCGTTTCCTGATCTCTTATACTCTATATATGAAGATGATTTTCTCGAATCACATACACTCTGCTTCAATCTGATCCCTAAGGCGTTGGTTTACTGATCTATCGATTGAGGTAATGGCAGATTTCAAGGTTTATGGATACATTGTGTTTCTCCCTCTGATTCTATCCCTGTGGGGTTGTGTATTTATGGTCCAAACAACTAATGCTAAAGAGATCCTGGTGGGAGGACAAGGCGCAGGATGGGTCTATGGCTTCAAATACGCAGACTGGGCGTCAAAGGCCGACCCAATCCACGTCAATGATACTCTCGGTAAGAAATCAGACATTACAATATATTAATATAGAATTAGGTATTATGTATTCATGGCTTTATTAATTTTCTGACTCCCTTGATTTCTTTCTTTCTGGTATATATGCTTGTGCAGTGTTTGGATTTTCTCGTACAGAACCCAACTCTATTCCTCACAGTGTCTATCTGCTGAAGAATAAAAGTAACTACGATAACTGCATTATTGAGGGTGGTTTGTTCCTTGCTAATTCAACAACAGCAAACGGGAAGCCCTTTCGTTTCAAGTTGAGAAAGGCACATCGTTACTATTTTGCCTGTGGAGTGGGCAATGGAGCTCACTGCAACTTTGGTCTCATGAAGTTTGGCGTGAGTGTCCAGCCTTAATGCTAAGTTGCAAGCTGTCTGGTATCGACTTTTCTATTATCAATCCAGGAAAGATGCAGTGCGCTATTAATGGGCATAGTAAGGGTCATGAGCAGATAACTTATGTGCTAGCTATAGTTTTATGTTAATGGAACTTTAATAGTCGATAGTGTGACTTCTCCATTATAATCCTGTGCTGTTTGCAGGGAATTGTTAAATAAAGATCCCCGCGTTCATGCAAAAACAGTGTAACTATAATATCAAGATTGAATGTTTTGGGTTTAATTTGTTTTCCATATAAAGAGGCTTTACAGACTGTTCTGGATAAGTGAAACAGATAGATGTTTCAACTTTCAACATGAGTTCTTGTTTTGGCTGTAAACATACAAATTGAAGTAATTTATATTAGTACATAATCTTGCTAATCATACCAATGAAAACGAGGGCGATCAACAATGTATTGCCCACCTAGATTTTACTATCTTTTTATCCAACGTGAGTGTTTAAATGTTGGTCAGTTTTCTTTTGGCTGTTCAATTTTTGTGTAAAGGTGAGCATGTGACACAGTTGCTTCGAAGTATGCTTGGAAGATTAATGTACTTCCACAGAGGGGTTGGCTTAGCTCTGCAAGACTCTCCAAATGAAAAAAAAAAAAACTTCTAATTTGCTGTATGAATGAAGATAGTAAGCTTTTAATGATCCCAAGTTTAATTTGAAACGTTTACCATAGCATGACTTCTAATGTGTGGAAAATTAGGAAAAATTCTCTCAAACATAGCACCACAGGAATCTTAAAAGTGTTATAACCACAAGTTTCCCACTCTACAACTATGCATTACTAAAATCTTCTCCGAAAGCAAACGCAGCGTGGATCAGCTTGTTTCTTTCACTTGTGTATTATGGCAGAGCTAGGCTAAATTTGAACCATAACAAGGAGAAATAATTAATTAATATTTTTAACCATTATTTTTTATATAATTTTTATAAATGCAAAAAGATATATTTATATTAACATATAACTGATCAAAAAGAAAAGAAGATTGATATAAATATGGCTTATCAAAGACTAAATTTACTAAAACAATAATTGGGGATTCCATCTTTATACATTAACACCTCGACGAGGTAAGTAGTTACTCGTTCTCTCATTACTCTTCCTCGAAGTAACAATGTGTAAGCTTAAGAAGCGTTTGATGGATGGAACAATTTGAGTCTCACTTTAATCCCTAGTTGGTCTTGGAAGGCTTTATGGTTATATTCATTACGGACATTGTTGAACTTTTTTTTGGGTTGTGTGTGGGATTTGGAGTTGGTCTTGGAAGGGTTTAAGGTTGTATTCATTATGGACATTGTTGAGTTTTTATTTTTATTTTTTTTGCTATGTGTTGGTTTTGGAGTTTTGTAATGGTGTGTTAGACTTTCTTCTTATGATTTATTAGTTTTTGGATGGTACTCTTTTCTTCAAAGATGCTTTATTATATTTGTTAGTTTAAGTGAGCTTTAGTATTGGTAAAGCTTTGTGATATAATGGGATATTATTATTGTATGAATATGTGTTTTTGTTATGTGATTTAAAGAAAATTCAAAAATGATTGAAGAGGTGTGAAAAAGAGCTAGTGTCATTAATTGGAATTTTAGGTGTACTCAATTACATGAAGATTGGAAAAGAAAATAGAGAGATGAAATCAAAATTCATGATAATTGTGCCATGGAGATCACATTGTAGATGTTGGTTATAAGGGAAGATGAACATGAATTTAATACATTCATGATTGTTTATCTTCGAAAATATTTGGAGTTTGAATCCCATTTGAGTTCTCTAAATATGTAGTCTCTCCGTGCATGGCTCATCTAAGTTTGTCACATAAATTTATGTTCTCTCCCCCTCCCTCATCTACACCTACTCCAAGGGATTCATCCCCTTAAGCCATGCTAGGAAGCATAGATGTTTTAAGCTACCAACTAGAAAAGGTCTCTATGAAAGGTATTATGCTAACACATCAACTAGATAAAGATAATCAAAAAAGAGGTGAAGACATAAATGTCCAAGTTGGAAACACAATGGAGAGCTTTAGAGCCTACAAATATAGCTCTCTTACTATTGCAATGTGTAACATAGTGTATGTTATAAGAACATAAAGACTATAGTAAATTAGGTTCTTATAAAACTTTATTTTAGATTTGGTCATGTGTGTTTTTCTTAATGGATTGTGGTCAATTTTATATTTTTATATTAACTCACTTTAACATTTTATTAGTGATGAAAAAACATATTAATGTTTCTTTTTAAGAGGTTATAGGTTCAAATCTAGAGGGCCTAGGGTATGTACACCTTAATAGAATTTAGTAATCAAATCTTTGAGCCACCCTCTACTTCCAAATAAGAGGGTTTCATACATGTCATAGAATAGTTAACTCCTCAATGAAGAGTGTATAACCTGATAAAATTTAAAATATTGAAATGAAATAAAATGATTCGTAGCTTATGTATTATGCAAGTTAAATAAATTTAAGTAGTTGAATGGAAGAATGAAATATTATATTTTTAAATAAGAAATCTTACCCTTAATCATGATAGAATTAATTGTTAATTTTTTTAATTTAAATAAAATTAAGAAAAAAATATTATTAAAATTATATGATTAGTTTTATTAATTTAAAAAAATAAAATAAATTAGATAAAATATTATTTTTGGAAAATGAATGTTATCTTTGATTTCTATTTCTAATTTATTAAAAATTAATAAGAATTTGAAAAAATAATTAAAAGGAATTTACATGAGTGTGTTTACTTATGTAAAATTTAAAATTGGGATGAAATTTATAATTTCTTTAACAATGTTCTTTTCAATGCAACATTTATGTTAAATAATTATATATATATATATATATATATATATATAGTTGTTAATTTTATGTAAGAATACATTTATGTTAAATAATTATATTATGTTAAAAAAAGTTATATATATTAATAATTAAAAAATTAGTTATCCGTTGTTAATTTTTTAAGGTATATTGTTAATGATTATTGTTATTGAGTTTTTTTGTTGGTCACTCAGGTCATTGTTTAAACATACTAGTTTTTTTTTTATTGTGACAAGTTTATCAAGAACGTCATCCATAAATGTAAAGAAATATGGCTTAAATTATTATTAAAAATTTGAAAAAAAAAATTATATTTAAAATTTAATATCACTTAGTATTTTTAGTTTAGTATTTTTAGTTTAATGTATTTAAACATGTTGTAAATAAATAAATAAATAAAAGGGAATCTTAAGTTATGGACTATGAATTAAAACTATTTTTAATTGGCTAATAATTAGTCTTTCTTGAAAATAAGGAAACATGGCAACTAAAGACTGTATTAATAAAAAACATGGTTTGATTTATAATTTTATTTGTGTACTTGCAAAGCCTTAAGAAAAGATTCATAAATAATCATATTTTAATGAGTTTAGAGATTACTAAGGTTACATTCTAAGAGAAACTATTTTTCATATTCAACCCTCTTAATGTCACTAAGATGTCATATTCTTTCATCCCATGCCATTTTAGGGATTGTCCAATGCCCTCTTTCAATATGGAGCTCATGAGAGTTTTTATTTTATTTTAGCAATGTTGTTTTTGTTCCTTATCCTAGTTAAAATACATAGATGCTTTTGATCTTCTATATTAGGGTTGATCACCTTAGATGTTTTTGATCTTCTATATTAGGGTTGATCTTATATTTCAACTATGTTGTTTTTATACCTTATGCTAGTTAAAATACATAGATTATTTTGATCTTCTATATTAGGGGTGATCACCTTCTTGTAATCTCTTGATTTTCTCTTATCGTCTAATTCTTTATTGCACCACAATTTCTCCATAATTATAGATGTAACAATAATCTTAATATTTTTATTTTTTTTGTGGAGTGACCTATTCCTCGAGACCTCAATGACTTGGCAAAGACTTGGCATCTTTATGAAAACCCCACTTGAGCCATGTCTGGCTTCCACTAGAGTTTGAGGCAACCCTAGGAAGCCTCTTGTCTTCCATGTTGTTTAACTTGTTCTTTTATATTAAGTACCTAGTTATAGCCATGACATCCATGGGGGAAGACTCACTTCTATGAGGAGGATAAGATAGAGAGTATTTCCTTTAATGTTAAGATTATAAGTTATAAAATGTTTTTGGATTTTCTCTATCTTTCTCCACATTTCTCTAGATATCTTGCAACCCCAAAATTGATAACCATATTAGATAACACACAAGTAATAAGAGTCTCAAAGAGAAGTTTTGATGAAAACCAATTCTCAGGGTCATGAAGATTGAGTTGACTATGTGTTTGATCCTCAAACATGTGGGTTATGGGCCCATGCATTCACCGAATATAGCTAGTGGTAGAAAATAAACTCCAACAATCCCCTTTTATGCTCAATCTGAAATCACAAAGACACCCATTTGCATCTCGGACTATTGACCTAGTGCTCAGAGCATTGGATTTCTTCTTGTCAGAGTGTCTTCGTTGAACTCCAAATATGTGGGTCACTCTGACCAATTCAGCTCCAAGAAGCTCGACTTTAACGAGCTATAAGACTCTGATGGTTCGCTCAGACAAGTTGTAGCCACTCTGATAGGTCAAGCTCTAATAGAAAAGGAATCACTCCAATGATTTCACTCAAATTAAGACACTGCTATGTGTCCACTTATTAAACCATCGATCTAGGTCATCGAGGCTTGATCACATATGAAATATCGGTTGAACTGGATCATCGTTGATCCTTCCAATCATCAATGATTGATCTTCCTCCTCACTAGAATGCAACTTCTCTTCACTATTCTGACCTATAACAAACCTTCACTCTCATTCTTCATTCATATACATTCAACTCATGGACTCAACAAGAATTTTACACATATGTTTTTCACATGGATCAACACATAAATGGAAGACTAAAAAATACATAAAATTACATAGAATTTTATTTCATTGAGGTCGATTACAAAAAAATATGGCCTTTATGGGCCAAGTATCCCTCTTGGATTGATTTACATTGTGTCCTCCTCTCTCACTTGTGTTGTAGTATTACATTTATAACAATGAATACAACAAGGATCAAATCATTATAGATATGATCTATCCTTAACCAATCACTAATATCTCTCAGAATATTAAAAAAAAACTATTGTTTACATAAAATATGAGGAAATATCCTCCCCTTCCACTTCACGTCCATGTTATCGCCTTATGGAAGGTTCATGATCTGATTTGATTTAGGGGGGGGGGTTGCTCCTGCATCATAATCCAAGGGTAGAAAATATTCATGATCTATTGATCATGTGTCTTCATTTATTCTGTAATATTCAATATCTAGTCTTATTTTTCCTCATGTATCGTTGAGATTCTCTGTGCTCAACAGTGAGTTGAAACTAAGCCTTTCCTTTGTATCAAGCCTCCACACCTGCTACGAAATAGCTCATCAAGCTTTCTCTTGAGATTGACCTTTTGGTATTTCTAGTTCTCTCTTATAGAACCTTTTGAGCACCCTATGTTCTTTTATATCTTCTACATCTACCCACTCATACACAAGAAATATTTCCCCACTTTGATACCACAAGATGAAAATCGATTCTTGTGGTCACAAATATCGAGTTCTCTATATGTGTTTTATCCTCAGACCTATGGGTTATGTGGCCATGCATTAGATAAATACAACTACCAACACTAAATAAACTCCAACAATCCCTTTTCTAAGCTCAATGTGAGATTGTGAATACACCCATATGGATCTCAAACTATTGATCTAACACTCAGAGCATCAAATTTCTTCTTGTCACAAAGTCATCGTCAGAATCCAAATAAGAGGTTCACTCCGACCAATTCATCTCCAATAAGCTTGAACTTCAATGCGATGCAAGACTCTGACAGTTCACTCTGACAAGTTGTGAAAACTTCGACATATTTACCAATGCCACTCCAATAGGTTGGGCTCTAATAGAATAGGAACCACTCTGATGACTTCTCTTAAATAAAGACACTTCCGCGTGTCTGCTTCTTAAGTTGTCGATCTGTGTCATCATGGTTTGATCGCTTGTGTGATATTGGTTTAACTTGATCATCGTTGATCCTTCCAGTGATCAATGGTCAATATTCCTCCTCATTGGAATGCAACTTCTCTTCTCCATTCTTACTTGCAACAAACCTGCACTCTCTCTCCTCACTCATATACATTCAACTCATGGACTCAACATGGTTTTTGCACACATGCTTTACTCACAGATCAAAACATAAACAAAACACTAAAAAATACAATTAAATTAAATAGAATCATGTTTCATCAAGCTCAATTACACACAAATCTAGCCTCTATCTAGGCCAAGCCACCCTCTCGGCTTGCTTTACATTGTATATGCCTCTCTCACTCGTGTTGCAGGCTTACATTTATAATAATGCATACAACAAGGATCAGAGCATTTCAAATCCGATCTATCCTTAACCAATTTCTTATATCTCATGGAATATCAAAACAACCCTATTGATTACATAAAATACGAGGAAATTGCCTCTTCTTGCCACTTCATGTCCACGTCCTCGTCTTATGGAAGGTTCATGATCTGATTTTATTTGGGGGGAAGGTCTATGCGCCTACATCAGGTTTATTATTATCCCAAATCCAAATGTCCACTCTTTTACAATTGTTTTCGAGTGCATAATAATATTTCTACCCTCCATTCATCCTTTTCTCAATTCTCTAGTTCCAGTTAAGCTTGCAATGAACATTGATTCAAAGATATTTGTTTGAGTCAATTTCTTGAAGTTGTTATTGTCATAAATGAAATTAGTGTAAGTGATCCTTTTGTATTTTATTGTCATAACCTTGGTTTTGTTAGTTTTAATAGTCATCCCATACTAGAGAAAAAATCATTAATAATTTTAAGTTGCCTATTGAGATCATAGGAACTCCTCACTATAAGTACAACGTCATCAGCGTAAATAAGAAGGATGATGACTATCCCATATAGAGACGTGTTGATACATCCTACTTGTTCCAAAAAACCATCTAACTTGTTCATGTATATTCCAAAAAGGGTAGGGGGTTGATGACAACCTTACTTAACTCCTATATTACAATTAATTTATTTCAACTATCTTTTAATTTTCTTATACTTATAAAGAACATTCTTGTATAGTCTTACTACAAGAACTTTGAACTCAAAAGGAGCTTTTAGATCTTCTAATCTATTATAAAGGCTTATTTGGCATACTATCTCAAATCATTTTCTAAAGCCAACAAAGTAGCATAGGAGATTGGTTTTATTATTGTGACACCCCTTTGCAATGATCCTAGGTGTAATAAGGTGGGACATAGTGGAATGAAAGCTTATAAATCTATCCTAGCCTTTATCTTTTTTTCATGGATTTTTAGCCATACATCGATCTTCTTTTCTAGAATAATTCCATATACCTTGGCTAAAAGAGAGATAATCATAATGGTTCTATAATCAAAGGGATTGTTTTTATCCCTACTTTTAAAAATAGTAGCAACGATTCGTCGAGTTTAGAATTTATGGAAACCCTACTTAACTACTAAATTGAAGTGTTTGTGAATATTTAAGGGGTGAGGATAGGACCTAAAGTTTTAGAATTTATGCCCAGTTGCCTTCAATTTCCTTGGATTTCAATTTCATGAGCTACTTAAACTTAAAATCTATGTCTTCTAAAGAAAAAACTTATTTGTATGTAGAAAGGGTTTGAATATTGTCCACGACACTAGGGGATTTGTAAATATTTTTAAGATAGGAATTCCAACCCCTCAAAAGAATCATATTGTTTTCCTTAGTTTTATGAGATAATTTATCTCTAAAATTTCTTACAATCTATAGCCTAGATAGGTGTAAAAGCTTATCTTGCTTCCTATTCATATAGTATCTTTTTTTCTTTTAATTAGGGATTTGTACATGTTTAACTTCTTGTATTTTAGCGACTCATTGTACAATAATTCCTAATGAGATCTCTAGAAATATTACACTCCTTCAGGGTTAGCCATTCTATTTCATTTTTTACCAAACAACTTGATAGAACTTATTCATGGAAGTATAGAGGGTGTTAACACAAGGATCTGTAGACTATTTCTTAAGAATTAGAAAGAAATTGAGGTTTACCCTCAAGAGAATTATGGTGTAAATCATGTGGCATTCTGCCCATTATTTCCACAGGGAAAACAAAAATATTGGAGGCCTAAGCAACTCAAGCACCCTCTCTCAACCTATCACATCTCCCTTCCCGATACCTCCTCTCACCTCCCAACACCTGTCCCACAAACATTCCACTCTCCCTTACACGTCACCTCCTCCCCGCCTATCACACCTCCCTCATTCCTCTGCCACCTCTACCTTTCCCTTGCCACTGCAACCTCGTCCTAGCCTCTTCTCCTCCAATCGCTTCCTTCCACTAAAGAAAACAATATGATTCTTTTGAGGGGTTGGAATTCCTATAGTCTGATTGGTAGTCTGATAGCGTATGTGAGTTTTCACCAATCAACTCTCTCCACATCACCCTTGTGCATACACTATCAGAATACCACCTGCAAAGCTCACATTGGTCACAGAAAAAGACCATTCATGGCCTCGAGGCATCAATATGGACTCATAGAATTCATTGGCACTGTCTGAGAATAGTTATGGGTGTCAGGCCCAGTCCTAATCCCAATGAAGACAGTTATTGAATATTGTGGGCGGCAGTTGAGACCTCGCCTCATCCCATAAATGGAAAATGTTGCAGAGAGCAGCCATGAAGGCACACTTACGATCTGAAGCTTCCTTATGGGAAATTTTTCCTGTAAAGCACATAACTATGTCTGGCTCGCGTTTGACATAATGAGGTCTGCACAACCTAACAGAGTGGGCATTGACTGAAGGCTTTGAAGGCAGTGATCTGATCACATTCCTGGTGGTTGCAACATTTTAGTATATATAGGCAATTTTGACATTTTTTTAAGGTCGAATGGTTGAGATAGGCTCCCTGCTATTGTAATATTTGGTTGAGAACAATTGGTTCTTTGGTTATGTATTTGTTTTCGAGACATCTTGGTTAATCTAAGTCATCTTTCTTAATCCATCTTATTTGCCTCTGATACTGAGAGATTTCATGTTTGATTTATTCACATGGATTGTTGTAATTCTATTATGATAAATGTTTGATTATAGTACTGTTATGATTTCTTTCAACTTCCTTGAAATTTGAATCCAATAGGACCTTGTGTTTAATTTTTTCCTCCTTAGGCTGCTAGAAACTTTGATGTTCATAGTCGACCTCTACACCTTTCTCACTAAATCTTCCTCCTACTCACCCTTACTCCAAGTTATTGACTGAAGTTGATTCAAGAGCTCAATGGTTGGTGCATGCTAGTCCATATTTCTGAGTTAGAACGCTATTATTATTGAGTTTTCTCCATTTGACCACTCAAAACTCAATTACCTGTGACATATAAACTGATGGGTATTGGGCTTACCTTGAATGCAATCTGAAGGTGACTTCTAGTTCTAACATTTCTGGCGCCGTTTCCAGGGAACGAATTGAAGAATTTTCCCTGGGATAGAACGACAAAGAAGCTCTGATTTTGAAGGTGCATCAAATGTCAATACCATTGAAGATTGCACCTTGCACCTGGTGACTCCACTGTTTCAACTCCATTGTTTTAGATTTGTCTCCTAAAGGCAGACACATGATGTCCACTTCACTGCTTCCTGTATCAACGTCTAAATCTGAACCGGAGGAAATTATTAGAAAGGGAAAGACTGCTCAAAAAGGTACCTCCATTGTTGTACCGGGATTTTCTGATAATTTGCATAATCCCTCTTTACAAAATACAGTAGTTGTTTATGATTCTCCTATTATAAAAACTACAGGAGTTTCAAGAAATTTAATTTTTGGGAGCTTTCCTACTGATTTCTCCCCTCCTATTCTTGGTTTGGAAGGAGATATATTTGACACCCCTTTCTCTCCTGAAGTTGTGAAGTGGAAGGAGAGAGATTTGACTTTCCTACTCCTCCTGATATTAGAGTTGTTGTAGTTGTAGAAGGGGAGACTTATGTTCCCTCAAGCCCCTTGTCTTCACCTCTCAAGAACACTATCCCTGTTTCACATAGCCCAACTCCATCCCCTCCAGGTTATCCTCTAGTTCACATACAAATGGTAGACGCTAATCCCCCAAGAACTAGAATGGAAGCTATAGTATTTGTTATGTATGCCCCTCTTGTCCTGCCTCAACCTCTTAATTCTCTGCCAATGAATGGCCACCTTAAGAAGTTTCCCAAGTTCATAGGTGGGGGAGACATAACTGCATAAGAACATCTTGAATCCTTGTATAGTTATACAAACAACCATTCCATTGAGAATGAAGATGTATGGATGAGGATTTTTGTTCAAAACCTTTGTGGTGAGGCTAGGAAGTGGTTTATGGATTTCCCCCCTGGAACTATCGTCGGTATTGAGGCTTTAGATGATGATTTTATGAGGCAATGGGGGGACCAAAAGGATTTTTTGTATTATATCACATGATTTGGATCCCTAAATAGGAAAGAAAGAGAGTCTGTCTCTGATTTCTGTCAAAGATTCAACAAAATTTACAATAAGATCCCTCCTGAGATAAATCCTATAGAGACCACTACCAAAATCACATATGTCAGTTCTTTTGACCCTGATTTTTGCCTTTTACTGAGAAAAAGGAGATCTACCTCCTGAGATCATATGCAATATGCAGCCATGGAGGTAGAATCTACCATAGTGGCATCTGATCAACTTAGAGGGAAATATGATAAGCACAGGAGAAATAGTAGAATTGAATCCTCGACCTTTGATTCCTCTATTGTCCAACCCCAAGTTGATGAACTTACCAAATTAGTAAAATCTCTTTCTGTTGATATGGAAAAGTTAAAGTTTGAGGGAAAAAAGACCTATAGAAATACACAAAATGTTGATAACAAAGGTGGTTTCAGGAGACCTAATAATACTCCTCAAACTCTTACAAGAGATCCCAGAAACAAATAAAGGGATGACCAAAAGATCCAAACTCCCTTACAAAACAACCTTTTGGATGACGAGGAAGGAGAAGATGAAGAAGATGACCCTGAGATCCATTGCTTGGGTGACACCCCTCCATCCCCTCACTTAACCCAATATACATATGGGAAGTCCTTAATGGATAATCAAATAACTGAATTAAGTAAGGAAGAGAAGGCAAAAGAGAATCCTAGCATATATGATCTGAGATCTAAAAAGAAAGGGGAAAATATTAATGCTTATAATCAGCCCGCAAAAACAGAAAAATCTACCAAGGATGAGACAGTTGGCAACAAAGAGAACTTTGCTCAAAGCCCCTCAGTTTTGGTTGAGGATCCTATCCCAGAAGTCAAGGAGATCCTAAAATATCCACCTTCCTTCAGTTATGAAAATGAGATCCAAAAAATCAAAATCCTCGTGCCATTTTCGAAACTAATAAAAATTGAAGAAGTTAAAAAATGTATTTCCAAAATGTTGATGTTCGAATCCTACTCAAATACCACTGATTCAGTTAATCTTCAGGATGAAAATCCAACAAACATCTTAGGTCCTTTGATAGAATATAGAGATGAATCATCCCCTCCCTCCTATACATCACTAAACATACTTGATAAGGTGTTTCATAATTGTTTGATGGACTCAGGGCATCTCACAATCTCATGCCCAAATCAATCATGGATGAACTTGGATTAGAAATCAAAAAATCCTACCATGACTTATATTCTTTTGAATCTAGAAAAGTGAAGTGTCTTGAGGTCATCAAAGATCTGGTTATGACCTTGTTTCAGTTTCCCATGAAAAGTGTGGTCATGGACATTGTAGTGGTTGATGTTCCCGCCAAGTTTGGTATGATATTATCAAGATCTTGGATAAAAAAAACTTGGGGGAACTTTGCAGATGGACCTCACATATGACACCATTCCTGTGTTTGGGGGTGAGAATAGAAGACTTTACAGGGAAGCTCAATTGGCCTACATCATTAGTGATGAAACAGACCCCACAAACCATCCTATTTTTTCTATTGACACTGATTTGGGATTCATCCTATTGCAGCTCACTAATACTTCTGAACCTCCTCTTGAAATCAGAAAACAATCCATTACTCTTTGTGAAATCCCTCCTCTAGCTACCTCTGTTTGGAATATGTTCTTTGATGGAGCCTCTTCTAAGGAAGGTGTTGGTGTTGGAGTGGTCTTTGTTTCACCTTGTCAAGAAACTATACTTTTTTCCTACAAGCTATAATTTGAAGCTACAAATAATGTGGCAGAGTATGAAGCTCTTTTTTTTGGTTTAAGGGCTACAAACGACATGGGGATTGAAGAGCTATCAGTATTTGGGGATGCATAACTAATTGTTCATCAGATCAAAAATATATATCACGCCAAGAACCCTAGGCTTAAGACTTACAGAAATGAAGTATGGGACCTAGTTAACAGTTTCTTCCTAGCTTTCAACATTTCATTTATTCCAAGAGAGGAGAATACCATGGATGATTCTTTAGCTATTTCAGCAAGCCATTTCAGAGTCCCATTGCCACCTAAACTCAAGTATGATGTAGGGGTGAAATATAGACCCTCTATACCTGATAATATCAATCATTAGAAGGTGTTTGAGGATGATAATGAAATCAAAAAGTTTCTTGAGTCTATTGATGATTTCTCTGCATTGCATATTGATTAGGATTATGATTCTGAAAGTAGCCCTCATGCTAATGTATTTTTAAATAAAATTTCTAATCACCATATTGTTCAGTTGCCTAGCAACCACATTCTAAAGGGACTAGTTCCTTTGGAAATATTGTTTGATGGGAACGAAGTGGAAGTAAAGTTTAGAGGTTCAGATGATGATGATGAAGTAGATAAGTAAAATATTGGTACAGAGAAGGATCCCAAATTTGTCAAGTTGTCAAGCAATTTGTCAAGAGACCAAAGGGCCGAATATGTTGAGTTGTTAAAGGAGTTTGTTGATGTGCTGGCCTGGACATATGAAGATCTCAGGACATATGACACAAGTATCATTGAGAACAAGATCCCATCGAAGGAAGAGTCCAAGCCATTTAGGTAGAAGTTGAGACAAATAAATCCTATGCTGCTGCCCATTATGGAGAAGGAGGTTAAAAAAAATTTGGATGCCGAAATTATCATTCCTTTGAGGTATTCTAAATGGGTGACCAACTTGGTCCCAGTAAGAAAGAAGAATGGAGAAATCAGACTTTGTGTGCATTTCTGAAATATGAACAGAAGCTCTAAAAAAGATAATTACCCCTTACCCAAGATGGAACACATATTACAAAGGGTGATAGGGGCACTCGGGATGTCTATGATTGATGGATTTTCTAGCTACAATCAAGTCTTTGTATTACCTTAAGAGAATACAACCTTCACCACTCCTTAAGGTACATTCATGTACGCTAAGATGCCCTTTGGATTGATGAATGCAGGAGAAACCTTTCAGCGAGCCATGGACATAGCTTTTATTGGAGAAAAGGACACGTTTGTGGTCATTTATTTGGATGGCATAACAATGTTCTCACAATTTGATAAAGAACATTATGATCATCTGAAAAGAGTCTTCTTGAAATGCATAAAATTTGGTCTCTCTTTAAATCCCAAGAAGTCATTATTTTCCATGAAAGAGAGGAAATTGTTGGGGCAGATTGTGTGAGCTGAGGGGGTATAGATTAATCCAAGAAGGGTAGAAGATATACAAGCTTTGTCACTCTCTAGATACAAGAAAGAAGTTCAGTCTTTTTTGGGGAAAATTAATTTTCTGAGAAGGTTTGTTTCAAATTTTGTTGAGTTGGTAAAGTTTATCACAACCATGTTAAGGAAAGGAAATGAAATCAAATGGACCGTTGAATATCGTAATTCTTTTGACCAAATAAAGAAGACCTTGAATGAAGTACATGTGCTCATCAGTCCTGACTACTCCAAGGATTTTTTGTTTTTCTCTTTTCTTCATTTAACACAGTAGCAGTTGTTTTATTGCAGAAAAATGTTGAGGGGTTAGAGCAGCCCATTTCCTTTTTTAGTAGGGCACTGAGAGATTCTGAAATAAAGTATGACATCATGGAAAAAAATCCTATGCTTTTCTTAAAGCTCTCAAAGCTTTCAGAGTTTATGTGCTACATTCAAAATTCATTGCATATGTCCCTTCAGCTTCTGTGAAGGAGATCCTCATTCAGCCTGACATAGACGGAAGAAGGAGCAAGTGGATTGCCAAGATCCTTGAATTTGATCTTGAAATAAAGCCCACCAAATTGGTTAAAGGCCAAGGTTTAGCTAGGTTGCTGGCTGAATCTAATTACAAATCCTTGGGGGTCAATTTCATCAACAGTTATTCAGAGAGTCAGCAAGATGAGTTGTGTGATGAAGATCCTCAAGTCACAACCCATTGGCAGGATGCAAGGTGATTTTAGGGGCTAAATTTCGCTCATGGGATAATTTTCTATGTTTTTTCAAAAAATGAGATTTGCTATTTTAAAAATTATTCGCCCAAATTCTATAGGATAAAATTATTTTACCTTAAAAATCGCCAAAATTTTATAAAAACTATATAAAATACTTAGAAATTTGAATATTTTTAAAAAAATATCGCCAAACATTTATAGTTGACATATGAAGGATTAGAAATATTCACCAAGGTTTCTACATTTTAAAATAAATTTCCATTCTTAAAATCATCCCTAGCAGGATGCACTTGGTACAAGGACATTATATTTTTCCTACATAAGTTGAAGCCTCGTCATGGCATGGAAAAGAGCAAGGTAAGAGATTTAAAGCTCAAATCAATTAAATATTGTCTGATTGATCAAGTCTTATATTGGAAAGAACCTTTAGGAGTGTTATTGAGGTGTATAGACCCATAGGAAGCTCAAAAGATCATGTATGATTTTCATGATAGTTTATGTGGGGGGCATCACTTCTGGAGAACCACAGCCTACAAGATTCTCTGGGCTAGATATTTCTGGCCTAGCCTATTCACTAATGTTTTTTCTAAAAGCAGGGCTTGCATTAAGTGTTACAAGTTCTCTGGAAAGTTGCAGCTCAAGTCTTTTCCATTGAAGCCTACGGTAGCTTCAGGACCTTTTCAACAATGGGGCCTAGATTTTATTGGGGAAATCCACCCTGCTTCAAGTGGTCATCATAGATGGACCTTGACTGACACAGGCTACTTTACTAAGTGGATAGAAGCTATCCCCACAAGAAATGCTTCCCACAAATTAATCATTGGTTTTCTTGAGGATATTGTGGCAAGATTTGGTTGTCCAAACAGTATTGTCACTAATAATGCTTCATATTTTAAGGTTGAACCATTGATTAAGTTTTGTGAACAATTTGGAATCACATTGCTTCACTCTACTCCTTACTACCCCCAAGGTAATGGACTGGAAAAGTCCTCTAACAAGAGCCTTATTAAGATCATCAAAAGACTGTTAGAGGACAATAGGAAGGCATGGGATTCAAAGCTTAAATTATCTTTATGGGCTGACAGAGTGACAAAAAAGAGATCTCTTGGTGTCTCTCCTTTCAAGCTTGTTTATGGAGTTGAGGGCATGTTTCCTTCTCATCTTTCCTTGCCTGTGGAAAAATTCTTCCAAGATTACGAGGGAGAACCAGATGATATGATTAGAAGAATACAATAGCTAGTAGAAGTGCAACAGACTAGGGATCAGCTACTGGACAAAGCACATGACCATCAACAGAAGATCAAGCAAGCTTTTGATAAAAAGGTCAACAAAGAGAATTTCCAACTGGGAGATCTAGTACTTAAATGGGATGCACCTAGGAAAGATAAAGGCAAGCATGGTAAATTTGAGGCCTTATGGATCAGCCCCTTCAAAATTTCTGAATTTTTTTCAAAAAACACTTACAAGTTGTAGGATTTGAAGGTTGCTGAAGTTTTTACTAGCCCTGTAAATGGGCATTTTCTAAAAACGTTTTTTACTTAAGCCATGAGTGGCTTCCCATGTCATTGTAAATACCATTTCTGTTTTGGTTTTGTTTTTATAAGTGACTCCACAACCCAATACTAAAGAACTGAAACTACAAAAGGAGTTCTTAGAGCCTCACATGGAGGTCTCTATCCCCCATCGAGCCTATATGTTAACACAAGGATTTGCAGACTGTTTCTTAAGAATCAGATAGAAATTGAAGTTTACCCTCAAGAGCATTATGGTGTAAATCATGTGGCATTCTGCCCTTTATTTCCACAGGGAAAATCAAAATATTGGAGGCCTAAGCATCTTAAGCACCCTCTCTCCACCTATCACATCTCCCTTCCCGATACCTCCTCTCACCTCCCGACACATGTCCCACTCACATTCCAATCTCCCTTACATGTCACCTCCTCCCCTCCTATCACACCTCTCTCGTTCCTCTAACACCTCTGCCTTTCCCTTGCCACTGTAACCTCGTCCCAGACTCCGCTCCCCCAATCACTTCCTTCCACATGGTCGTCGCTCACTCGTTGGGTGATCCAGATTATTTTTGGCACGAAATGAGAGCGGAGATATAATAAAGAAATGTACAGAGATATTGCAGATATTCAATAATATAACAGAAATGTATCAGAGATGCAACCATAAACATAGACATACAGTAATACATGATTTCTATTAATCAAAGAAATGTACAGAGACTGTAAAAATACAGAGTGAAAGACTCGCTAGAATGGTGGCAGCTTATCTCTAAGAAGAGATGTGACGGCTACTCACATTCGCAAGAAGATGATTACAATGAGGCTCTGAAGGCTTTTTTACAATAAACGGGAATTCCAAAAGTCCTAGACATCCAAAAAACTAACCCTAAGAGATGAAGCGCCAAAAGTCATGTGGGCCCCGTTTGGGTAAGTGAGTACATCAACTTCCCGGGGTTGTAACTTTTGCATACGAT
>JASDQU010100197.1:111248-142102 GCA_032191745.1 Picea mariana | reverse complement strand
CCTTACATTCATTACCCAAATTTATTTCAGACTGAATAGTCGTATCTAAAATGGAAAACAATATTTTATTTCCAATCATGTGATTGTTACATCTGTTGTCCAAAAACCAAATATCACTTGAACTTTCCTGGGTGACATTAAAAGTCAAAAAACAGGTTTTTGATCATCCTCTGACTCCTTTGTCATGTGTGCAAAATCCTTTCCAACATCTACTTGCTTCTTCCAACACTTTTTAGCATAATGTCCAAATTTCTTACAATAATAACATTGTACCTTATATTTATCATACCTCTGATTTCTTTGCTGCCAAGATTTTTTTCTACTCCCCATTGATCTAGGAGGATTCTTCTAAGTTTTCTCCTCAGGTTCCTAGTCATTTTTGTTGTCTCTCTGACCAGCAAATCGGCCTCCTCTTCCTCTGCTACTAGACCTTCCTCTGCCTCTTCCTCTAGTAACATGTAACTTGGATTTGAAGGAATTATCTAATGGATTATAATATCTAGACATCTTGGATTCATGAGAAATTAGAGAACCAGTTAATTCATCAATATGCATAAGACTAATATCTTTAAATTCTTCTATGGGTACAACTATGGATTCAAAATTATTTGGAAAAGATATGAGAACTTTATCAATTACTCTCTTGTCTGAGAGGTCTTCACCATACTACCTTAGTTGATTCACAACATTCATTACTAGAGTAATGAAACTATCAACTAACTTGTTGTCCTTCATCTTCGGATTTTCAAAGTCCCTTCTCAAATTATGAGCCTTGACAGTCTTCACCTTGGATACACCTTGATAGCTAGTTTCAAGAGTGTCCCAAGATTTCATTGAAGAAACTGAACTTGACACCTTCAAAAATGTGCTTTCAATTAGGCCTTGATGAATAACACAGAGGGATTTGTTGTCTTTCTTTTTGTTCTCCTTTAACAAAATCTGCTCAGCATTTGTCAGAGCCATTTATGTTGCTTGGTCAACAGGCTGTGGATATCCAATAGTAACAAACTCCCAAAGATCCTGAGAACGTAAAATTGTTCTCATTCTGATAAACCAAGAATCATAATTTCTTTCATTCAAAACATTAATATGTGGCTGAGACAAATTATTGTTTGTAGCCATTTCAAATCAGATTCTGAATCACTATATTCAATTACAATGAGGAGCTAGAAATATTACTAGCTTTGATACCACAATGAAGGATGTAGAGGAGTTCTTCACAAGACAATAAACATCTATTTCATGAGTTTCAACACTGTGTAACAACACCTGTAAGCTACAACCAGGTGTTTCAGCAATGTGTTTCAGCCGCGTGTTTTAGCAGTGCATGTAAGCTACAATGAGGTGTTTCAGCAACGCGTTTCAACACATGTTTCAACAAATAATAAAAGTCTATTTGAAAAAAAAATTAAGTAAATCATTCATGCATCTTACACAAACATTGATACTATGTTCTACAACAATCTTTTCAATAGGTGTTTCAGCAGAGAGTAAAAATGACTTTACAACCAAAAATATAGTTATAAAAAAAACATGGGAATTACAACAATAGACTAAAAACTTAGATTCCAGCAGTAAAATAACTTCATTGAATCCTTCCCTATATTAGTGAATCCACCCAGTACTTTTGTACTAAAAACTTAATAAGATTCTTCAGCAAAACATTACACAACATAAGGATATAACTGAAGTTTTCACATAGTAGATAGAGGATGCAAGCTACAAGCAAATAAATTACACTGTAACAAATTTGAACATCATCAAGAGTTTAAAAACTCAGATACAAACATAAACAACGTATAAAATCCCCTAATAACACTCTCAAAAACTCTCTGTCTATTTTTCTTTGTATATATGTGCATCTATAAAATTTGAATTACATAAATGTACATATACCAATACTTATTCGGTTAACTTGCCCCTTCGCTATACCTACATCGAACTTGGATTTTCCAAAACATTAATAGCTCATATCCCCTTGAAATTCAATCAGCCAAAAATGAAACGGTGTGGCAGTGATGATCATTAAATGAATAAGGTGGTTAAGGCGGTGATAATAAATTTATGGGTGGTGGTATCTCTTCAAAATTCGATCAGCTAAGATAAGTCGTCCTTTTGGCAGTGAGATTATTAATTTCTGATAATAGGGGTATGAAACACGATGGAGACTAGAGATGGTAGAGTCGACCATGCACAAAAATCATGGAAATGAAAGTAGGCACCAACGAGGAGATATTTTAATGCACGGGGATTTTTTTTGAAAATTTTTAAACAAACATAGGTGAATATTATTAAACCCTAGCTAAATTTAAATGAACTTGTTCACGTTTTTGTTCAGGATGAGGTTCAAGTTGTATTTATCTATTAATTTCGGCAAATATGAATGCTTAAATTCAACCCCCAAAAAAATTCACCAAATTTCAAACTTTTTCCTTGAAAATTTGTGAACCCGATGACTAAGGTTGTTGGTATTTGTTACAAATAAGTTTGCTTTAAATGGGCCTATGAAGTAAAAAATGCAATTTTTTTTTTGTCGGTAATTTAACTCATACATAACCATAAATAAATTTCCACACGATCTAAGGAAAATAATTATAGTTGTTAATGAATTCAATATTCATGTATCACCTTTTATCCACACTCACTTAGTATACAAGTATCTCTGAATACCAACCATGAACCAAATTTGACCATTTCATTGCAAGAATCTCATTGTCTAGTGAACCCTTCATAGCTAACCTACAAATCTAACTTGAAAATCCCACCTAAGCTAGAATTCTGGAAAGGGTTATGTTGTGACATTGTAACCCATCAAGAATCCCTCACTAAATATTCTCCTAACAATGTTGGATATATAAATACATAGTTCTAACTTATTAGGATTTAACACAATTTTATCTACATGGCCTCAATTTCCCTCCTAAGCTCAAGCTCACTATAAAACAACCATATATCTTAAACAAAATAATTTAGTCTCTTTGCATAAGAGTCAAAAAACCATACATGAAGGTGACAAGTGAGAAAAAGACAATGGGACAAAATTTGATTTAAGAATGAGGTTTGGGTTAAAATATATAATAAGAGATTTTTTAAATTTTTTTTTAATATAGACACCTTTCAAATATTTTAAAATGGAGTTCTAAAGTGGCCAAGTGGTGATTCAACCCTTAATATTGCTTTCACTTACATTCCCTTACTCTTTGTTTGATAGGGTTGTGTTACTCCTATGAAGTCATGATCAAATTTTTTGCATGGTGTATTGATGTTCTTATCATTTTTTGCTGAAATATGAATCAATTTAAATAATAAAAAATTCAATCAAAATTGGAAAGTAATGAGAACTTGCACATCATGTAACATCGCATTTTTCACAACCTAATAAAATGTTTATAAAAAAATTGTTAATATCTCACATAGTTGTATAAACTTAACTTAAATAATCAAATTTAGGAGAAATGACAAAAATTCTAAATCTAATATTCTTTAATAAAATATTAACCTTTAACTCCCACAAGACACCAAATTGGGTGCAATGTCCAAGAGACGCACCCAATTAGAGATAAGACGCCACCCAATAGTGAATACATATTTGCATTGATATAGACAATTTCCCCACTCCAAATCAATGCATAATAAGCAATATGAGGCACCCAGACAGAGGAAAACAACACTAAGAAGTAATATAGTTTTATTTCAGCAGCAACCTCCCCCTCCAACAATTAAAACTCAATCTCTCAAGAAATACTCTGACCAAACAATGGGTATACTCACCCAGTTTCAAGGCATTTTCCCCAAGTTCGTACAAACAGTCCTATAGCTGAATAAATCTTCTTCCCAAAAAGGTGAAACCAAAACGATGAAGCACACAATCGAAGTCTGAGTGATTTCGATCCAAAGACCAGCTAGAGTGTGTCGTTGCAACACCAAAACCAACACACAAGAAGGGTTTCCAAAATGCTAGAAAAACACTCCAAGAGGTCTCCAAATCTATTTTCTCAATAAGCAAGCATAAGAATGATAATAGACTCCTCCTATTCTCTTTTTTATACTTCTAACTTGATATTTTCTTTCCTTCTCTTATGAATGTGGGATAATTTTCCCTTGATTATTTTCCTCCCTATCCCACATGAACTCAATTATGCTAGTTGAATTCTCTCTTAGAGAGATTAGGCAGATAGGGACATTACAGACCTCTTCGCCCAAGATTGCTTTCCCTCAAGCAATTTCAATCTTGGATGCTGAAGTTCCTGCTCTCCTTCCCATGTAGCATCCTCGATAGGAAAATCCTTCCATTTGACAAGGTACTCCCTGATAGTTTGGTTCCTTATCTTTCACTCCTTGATTTCTAGAACCTCCTCAAGAACCAAAATCAATTGCCCATCTTCATCCAATGGTGGTAACTTAGTAGAGGTAGCGATATGTTGTCCCAATTCCTTCTTGAGATATGACACATGGAAGGCATTATGTATTTTGCATCCCTTTGGAAGATCTAGCTCATATGCCACCTCTCCTATGCACCTCAAAATCCTATAGGGCCTGTAGAATTTGGGTTTCAATTTTTCTGTCCCCTTCATCTTAAGTGACGACTTCCTATAGGGTTGCAGGCGTAGGTACACCAAGTCCTTGACATCAAAGCTATGTTCCACCCAATGCCTATCTGGATAGACCTTCTATTGATTCTGAGCCATCTGCAAATTTTTCTTAAGGGTCTGTAGAATATCTTGACTCTCTCGAATCCAATATTTAGCTTTAGGTCCTCTATTTTCTCCAAACACCCGATCCACAAATTTCGGTTTGTCATATCCATAAAATTATCAGAAGGGTTTCATCAAAATCAACATGTGATAGGTTGTATTATAGCATTTATCACCCAAGTGTAGCCACTTTATCTAGGATTTATGTTGGCCTGACACATAATTCCTCAGATAGCCTTCAAGCCATTTATTCACAATCTCGATCTACCCGTCTATTTGAGGATGGTATCTCGTGCTAGGTGTCAATTTTGTCCCAACTAACTTGAAAATATCCTTCCAAAATCATCCCATGAACTTGCTATCTCTATCGCTCACAATAGTTTTTGGCAACCTGTGCAATTGGAATACCTATCTGAAGAACAAATCCACTACCTGTGCTATGGAATATTTAGAGGGTATGGAAAAACAATGTGAAAACTTCGTGAGCCTATCGACCACCACATAAATACAATATTTTCCCTACACCTAGGGCAACCCTTTGATGAAGTCCATAGATATTATTTCCCATTTTTTAATGGGATGGGAAGTGGCTGAAGTAATTCGATCGGTTGAGTATGCTCCACTTTGTTCTATTGGAAAACTTTTCACTCCCTCATGAATCTCAACACATTCGTCTTGAGGCCTTTCCATGTAAATCTTTCCTTGATCTGCCTGTAGGTTTTCAAATACCCAAGGTGTCCCGCAAAAGGTGAATCGTGTGTTGCATGCATGATTTTTTCCTTCAACTGAGATTCTGGTACTAAATAGATCACATCTTTGTAATAAATGATGTCATCCATAACTCAGTACCGATCATCTCAGATCTGGTCGTCTAGGATATCACAAGAAAATCTATCCTTGTAGTATTCTACCAACAGGAGATATTTCCAATCAACTGAAATATCCATGAGGGAGAGACTGGATGGTACCCTGGAAAGGGCATTGACCATGACATTGTTCTTTCCCTTCACTTATTAAATCTAGAAATCATATTCTTGAATTTTATTGATCCACTTCTGCTACCTCTCACTCAATTATTTATGCTCTATGACAAACCTCAGGTTGTTATGATATGTCTTCACTTTGAACCTATTCCCCACCAAGTACTGCTTGAATTTGGCCAATGTTGACGCATGCATAATAGCCAACATATCCTTGTCATATATTGAATACTGTTGCTCATACTCCCTAAGTTTGTGTCTCTCAAAATAAATAGGATGATTATTTTGCATCAACAAAACTCCTACCCCTATCCCTAAAGCATCACACTCAAGCACAAATGGTTGAGTGAAGTCTAGTAAGGCTAGCAAAGGGCATGAACTCATTACCTATTTCATTTTTCTCAAATATCATCTGCGCCTCATTTGTCCAACTAAAATATCCTTTATTAGTGAGATTTGTAAGAGGTGTCATCAACTATGAGAACCCCTTAACAAATTTCCTGTAATAAGTGCAGATCCCTAGAAATATTTCCAGTTCTATCAAATTTTTGGGGGTAGGCCACTCTATAGTTGCCCTAATTTTCTCCTGGTGGACCTGGACATCATTTTCACCGATCACATGCCCCAATTAAATCATCTCAGTCATGCCAAACTTACATTTAGGCTCTTTTGCATAGAGATGTTGCTCCTCCAAAATCCCTAATACCTCATCCAAATTCCTGAGATGATCCTCCCAAGTCCTGCTATAAATGAGAATATCATCAAAGAAGACCAACAAAAATTTCCTCAACTACTTATTAAACACATGGTTCATGCAGGACTGGAATGTAGAAAGGACATTCTTTAGCCCAAATGACATAACCAAGAACTCATAATTCCCATAATGGCATCAGAAGGCAGTCTTCTGAATGTCTTTCTCTTGAACTTGAATCTGGTGGTATCTTGAACAAAGATCAATCTTCATGAAATATTTTTCTCCCCTCAACTCATCCATTAGTTCATCGATCCTTGGAATTGGGTACCTGTTCTTTATGGTTTTCTTGTTAATCATTCGTTAGTTAATGCACATCCTCATGGAACCATCATTTTTCTTAACCAATACTGTTGAAGAGGCAAAAGGTCTAGAACTAAGCCGAATGTGACCCATATTTAACAAATCCTCAATGTCTTTTTCTATCTCATCTTTGTGCATATTGGGGTGGTGGTAAGGATTGGTTGTGACAGCTTGAACCCCTTCTTCTAATTCTATAATATGTTCAAATCCTCTATTTGGGGGTACTCCTGGAGGAATGTCATCAAAAACCTTATGATGTTTGCGAAGAAAAACCTAAATATTGTATAGATATTGTCAAGGATGATCTAGTGCCTCATTGTCAGAAATGTAGCAATCAATTTCCCACTCTATGTCTCCATGCCGCATCACTACCTCCATACCGTGAGATGACATGATCTTGGGTGGATACTGGTGCATATCCCATAAAACCACCTTTTTTCCATCTGGTCCCATGAACTCCATTTCCATATTCCTTTGATCGGTAGTGTATTTCCCAATGGAGTATAACCACTTAAATCCAAGCACCACATTAGTGTCTAGCACATCCACCACAAAAAAATCATTTGTCAACATATAATTCCCCATGGTTATTTTCAACTTGGGGATCCATTTAGTGCATTCCATCTTATAGCCTCTGGGTATGATCACGGTGAATCCCTCAAACTCCTCTATTGGAATCTCTCACCTGTCCACCAAAGTTGCATCTATAAATTTGTGGGATACCCCACTATTAATCAACATTGTAACCTTGTTCCCCTTCATAACTCCTCAGACTCTGAACGTTTGGTACCTGGGAAGTCTCGACATGGATGCAATAACAAGGCCCTTAGCCCCAGCCTGTGATGTCTCCCCACCTGGTGTTTGGTGTCCCTATTCTAGTTCTTTCTACTCTTCCTCGTCATCACTATCATTGTTCGATTAGAACTAAATATAATGAGCCTTTCTAGTTTTGTCTTTTCCGACACACTTATGCCCTGGTACCCACGACTCCTGACAACTAAAGCACAATTTATTACTCCTTAGCTCCTTTCTTGTTTCTTCATCCAGCTTGGGCTTCACAATCCAATCCCTTTGAAATGGTTTGGATTCCTTTCTCTTCCGAGGAAACCTGTTCTTAGGAACAACATCATGAATGTGCCAAGTACGACTGACTGCATCCTACAAAGTGGTGGGTTTATAGGCCTTCACCCATCCACGTAATGGTTATGTTAACCCCTCAACGAACAACATAACCAAGCATGCCTCAGATATGTCTGTCACCATCATTTCTAATATCTAGAACGCAAAGATAAATGCCTTTGTTCTACCTATCTACTTGAGTTGATCCATCTCTTGAAAATGGATCTCTAGGTCTTTCCTATCAAACCTTTCAATGATCCTCTATGTGAAATCGAGGTATGAAGTGATGCCTGAATGACCAAGTTTCACTAACCCATGTTACCACAACTAATCTGAATTTAGAAGTGAAACGAATAGATTAATAGACTGAATACAATAAACACAGAGATATGATGAATAACACAAATATCCAGTGAACAATATCTTCTATTAAATAATGAAATAGGTTGAAACTGTAAAACTGCAGAATTGAAACTTGCTCAAATGGTGGTAGTTATCTCTAAGAAAAGATGTGGATGTTACACGCATCTGTATGAGCAGAATCGATTACAATGAGCCTCTAGAGGCCTTTTTGATATTACTCTTCAATTCCAAAATCATAGACATTCAAAAACCTAGCCCTAGAAGGTGAAACACCAAAATTCATGTGGGCTCTAGGGGTAAGTTGGTGTAATTTGGTACCTCAACTTCCTAGATCCGTAACTTTTTCATACGACCTTCATTTTAGGCACATGATAGCCTGTTGGAAAGTATTTCAGAGACCTACACATTCCTCCATCAAACTCTAACTACGTCTATAGTTTGATTGTGGCGAGCCAAAAAAATAACGTTTAGGGCCCCAAAACATCACCGAAAGTACATCAAGATGTGATGACATGAAAACATACAAAATAAGACAGTTGGAATAGGTGAAAGGCCACCCCTATCCACCTGGAGGATGTGTGGGGATTCAGAAAGCCCCAGAAGTGTAGAAACCACAATTACAAAGTAGTACAAAAGAAAGTGCATAACAAAAATGGACACGAGGAGCTAGTTGGAATAGGTGGGTGGCCACAAAGATCCATATGGATCAATACTTCCTCCTTAGGAGGAAATAGTTTTCATTGTGTTGATTTCCCCCATCATGTGAGGAAACTTCTGCTAGATTTGGCCTTGGGTGAGCCACTTGCCTTGGTGTAGGATTTTCCCTGCCTTGAAAACCCGATAAAGCTGGATTTTCTGCTGGTGAGTGCCCTTGACCTATGTGTCCACTATATGATGAATGGATGCTTGTTCCATGTAGTCGGGGTTGAGCTATGTGGGTGTCATTTATTCTGCGATCTCAGAGGTTTCCAATAATGGTGGAAAATATGGCCAAAGGAGGTCCACATTGAATATTGGATGTAGACCAAGGAAGGGTAGAGTGTTGATCTCAAAATCATTGCTACCCACTACCTTAGTGATATTGTAAGGCCTATAATTAAGTGGTTGAATCTTTCGATGGGGCCCAGTGAGACATTCCTTCTGCATATGTAACGAGACTTTGTCACCAACCTAAAACTGGTGTGGTACAATGTGTTGATCATGGCATTGCTTGTACTTAGCATTGGATTTCTATGAAATCTCCTAGACCTATTGGTGGATGTGTTAAATCCTCTCAATGAATCTGGTGGCTTTGTCGATCACGAACTAATCAAGGGAATATTTTTTCTATGCGGTGGAAAGAGGAAGTGCAACATCAATAGGTCCCAAGGGTTGGAATCCTAGACCCACCTGAAATGGGATATGGTCGGTGGAATTATGCAGAGCCTTTTTGTAACTTTGTTGGACATATGGGAGACTCTCATTGCATGTACATGGATGCTTAGAATTGTACATGCACAGGATGTGCACAATCATCCGATTGATGAGTTATGTTTGGACATCAGCTTGAGGGTGGAAAGCAGTAGATTTGGTGAGCTTGGTGTCCAACATAGACCAGAGACTCAACTAAAAGGTGTTGAGGAACCTATTGTCTCAGTCAGAGATGATGGTCTGTGGTATCCCAAAGTGGACCCACACTTGTTTGAAAAATAGCTTGGTAGTATCTTTCGTTGTGACATTCTTCTTACAAGATGTGAGGATGGCCATATTTCAAAACTGATAAACAACCACGAACACGCAATCATTTCCTTGCTTGGTGGATGGCAAGCCAGACATGTAATTCATTGAGATGGATTCCCAAGGCTTTTCGGGGGGTGTATAATCCTTGCTTCTTTATGGATGGTTTGGAAATGGTAGAGGCAGTGCAAGATATGATATACTTTCTGATGTCATGTCAAAGTTTTGGCCCATAAAAATGTTTCTGAAGAATAGTCACAGTTTTCTCTATGCCAAAATGTCCTACCACTTGACTCTAGTGGGATTCCCAAATCATCTTTGCACGCTCAATGAATCTGGTGGTTTTGTTGATCGTATACTGATTAGGGGAAGAGTTTGTCTGTGTGGTGGCAAGAGGAAGTGCAACATCAATGGGTCCCAAGGGTTGAAATCCCAAACCCACCTGGAATGGGCTATGGTCAATGGAACTATGAAGAGCCTTGTTGTAACTGTGTTGGACATATGGGAGACTCTTGTCACATGTACGTGATGATTAGAATTGTACATGCACAGGATGTGCACAATCATCCGATTAACAACCTCTATTTGGCCATTGGTTTGGGGGTGGAAAGCAGTGGATTTGGTGAGCTTGGTGTCCAACAAAGACCAGAGACTCGACCAAAAGGTGTTGAGGAACATGTTGTCTCAGTCGGAGATAATGGTCTGTGGTATCCCAAAGTGGATTGACACTCGTTTGAATAATATCTTGGAAGTATATGTCATTTGACATTCTTATTACAGGTTGTGAGGATGGCCATCTTTTAAAACCGATCAATGAACATGAACACGCAGCCATTTCCTTGCTTGGTGGATGAAAAGCTAGACATGTAATCCACTGAGATGGATTCCCAAGGCTTATCGAGAATAGTAAGAGGATTGTATAATCCTTGATTCTTGATGGTTTGTTTGGCAATGGTAGAGGCAATACAAGATCTGATATACTTGTTGATGTCCTGTCGAAGTTTTGGCCAATAAAAATGTTTCTGAAGAACGACCACAGTTTTCTCTACACCAACATGTCCTCCCACTCGACTATAGTAGGCTTCCCAAATCATATTTGCACGCCTTCTTGTAGGAAAACAAAGATGGCCCAAGTGGCATGAGATTTCATACTGAATGTGAAAATCAGTGACAGTTGCACCTGTACCCAAGAGCTGGTAGGTGGTGGTGAAGTCCATATCTTTCTAATAAAGTTGGGGCCACTCAGATGCTTCATGTCCACAGGAATGGAGCAAAGTGGTGAGTGTAGCCATAGGAGGTCAACTGAGGCAGTCAGCAAGACGATTGGAGATACATATCTTATACTTGATGTTGATATGGAACTGTGGTAGGTAGGTGGATCACTTCTGATGGTGGTCGTTCTACAATTTCCCCTATGCCTGTATGAACTGCAGAGGCTTATGATCAGTGTGTATGATCATCTCTTTCCCCACAATGTAATTTTTCCATTGATGGCATGCTTTCAGAATGGAATACATTTCCTTGTCATAAGTGGGGTATTTTTGGACAGTATTGGAGAGTGTCTCACTATGGTATGCCATTGGATGCCCATTTTGAGTGAGAACTATGCCCACAGCATAATCAAATGCATCAGTCTCAATCTTGAATGGTTGTTGCAAATCGAGCAAGGAGAGTACTGGATCTGAGCACATGCGATGCTTCATATCATCGATTGCTCATTGTTTCTCCTTCCCCCACAAAAACTTGTCCCTACCACCTCCCTTGGTCAGTTGACTGAGGGCCCATGCAATATGAGAGAATCCCAACACGAACCGTCGGTAGAAGTTGGCTAGTCCCAAAAAGCTCTGAAGCTCGATCAATGTCATCGGGGTTGGCCAGTCACAGATGAATTGGATATTTTTTGGATCAACATGTAACCCATGCTCATGAACAATGTAGCCCAAGTATTGGACTCTGTTCATGCGAAAAGAGCATTTTTCCAAGTTCGTATAAAGCTTATATTGCCGCAGAGTGCTCAAAACCTATTGAATATGTCGCATGTGCTCCTCCCACGTTCTGTTGAATATGAGGATGTCATCCAAATATAATACCACAAATAATTTGGTGAAGAGTCTCAATACATCATCCATCAATATCATGAAAGTGGTTGGTGGATTTGTTAAGCCAAAGGGCATGACTAGCCATTTGTAGAGACTTTATTTAGATTTGAGGGTTGTCTTCCATACATGAGTTGGTTCAATGGGAACTTGGTGGTAGCTAGACTTTAGTTCAATATTTTTGAATAACTTTCCCCCCTTGAGTTGGTCAAGAAGGTCATCAATCCTGGGAATGGGGTAGCAGTTCCTAACTATGTTTTTGTTTAAGGCTCTGTAATCAATGCAGAGTGGCCAAGTCTTGTTATTCTTCTGCACCATTACGATCGAGCTTCTGCAAGGGGAGGAGTTGGGTCTGATGTGTCCCTTTTGAAGAATCTCTTGAATCTAACCCCTGATTTTTTCATTCTCCATCAATGAGCTCCGATAGACTGGTTCATTAGGTAGAGGTGCATTGGGGATCAGATCAATTGTATGCTTAACTTGGCAGTGTGTTAGTACCCCTGTAGGTGAGGAGAATATCTCTTTATATTCTTGCATGATCACATCCACTTTTTGTTGCTGCAAAGAGAGGTGTTGTGTAGACGCCACATATGTGGTGGTGACCTTCTGCTTACAGTGAGCATGGATCACAAAGAAGACAAACTTCCTGGTCTATGAAATTACCTTACTGCATTTCTTAGCAGAGATTAAATAAATAGCAGTAGGTGGCACTACCTATGGGATCCTGTACAATTGTCTACCCAAATTAATAATAACACTGCGGGGTATAGACTCATACACAACATGAAGCTTCCACAAATTTGGTTTCCCTAAAATAACATCACAAAATTCAAGGGGAGAACTATCACACAGTGTTGATTTTTCATAAGCTAGGTTAAGCATGAAGTTCATTCCATTTTTTCATTTCACTTAACCATAAAAAATAATGTTGTAGCAACCAATATTACAAGAAGAAACACCATGCAAAAGAAAAGAAGAAGTATCCTGGGAAACCCTTCCCAACAAGGGAAGAAAACCCAACCAAATCCTTTGCTATATTCTTCAAGAGAAATACCTTCACCACCAAGAAATCCTAGCACACAAGAGGGTTCTTAAGCCCTAGAAGACTAGTGCCCAAGAGAGGTGCACACCTTTTCCCAAGTAGATGTATTTGTTGAAATTTTCAAACTCACAAGAAAGATATGATTCCATAATGGGGAACTATCCCTTACTTATATTAGACTTGTCCAATCGACAAAGTTGTTTATTGGCTCAATAGGGTCGACCTCTCTAACTCACTATATAATTATTATTATTATTATTATTATTATTATTAATATTTAACCATATTAATTATATTTTACATTTATTATTAATTACATTAAGGTGGGACCGACCTGTACCCTTTACATAACAATTAGGGTTACAGGTAGCTCTAACTCTTGAGCAACATATAACAAAGGATCTGATACACCCACTAGTGCTCATCCACTAGGGGCACATCCATAGGGATTCCATAGCTCTGGCTCACTGCATTACACAGAAGAACCAAATCTACACACGTTCACCTGTGCTCATCCACAGGAACGTCCACTCTACAGATCTTCTTTCCCACTGTCTCACATATGAGAATCATCTGGATTTTTCTCGTCAACTCTGTTGCTCAAAGGAGGTTAACACATCATCTTCATTTCTGTTCACAGGAAAATGCACCTAGCACTTTGGGATTTCACAAGTTCACCTTATGCTCAGCCATAGGCACATCCAACTCATCAAATTGCCTTTCCCATTGGATAATCATCTAGAGTTCTTCTCACTCTCTGAATGGAGGAGGTCATCTCTACGTTCATAACTCTGTCTCAAGAAGGAACCATGTACCCTTCTTAGGGGCCTTCTCTCAGGTTTTTAATCTAAGAGAAAGACTTCACATAGTTGCAATGATCCACACCTCAGAGGTTTGTAAGCTGGAGAATGTCTCACATAGTTGCATTCATCAACACTCTCTCTCATCTAGGGATGCATTCTTTATTATGCCAAGTCTGACATGGATGTATTTTGAACTTTTCCTTGGCTGGAGTTATCGACACACCCTCTCAACTAAGGAGCCATTCTTCACAAAGTTAATTTGGTGAAGATATCTGCAATCTGCTCATGTGTAGGAGGGTACTGCATGTGTACGATTTTCCTTTGTATCATATCTCTAAAATAAGGATATTTCATCTCATCGTATTTCGATCCATCAGGAAACATTGGGTTCTCAAGGAGATTTACTCATGGCTCTTGGTTATCATCATAGGATCCATCTCATGTTTAAGTAAATTTCGATATAGAATACACTGTAATGATATAGAATACATTTGTCATACTTCTTGTCCCAAGAAGTAGTGCCTCATACTCAACGTTTTCTGAATAAGTCATGAGGATCATGCTCTCATCACCAACACTGTAATGATATAGAATACTATCAAGAATCTATCTATCTGATATAGTATCCAACTCATGGATGGTAGTACAGATGGAAGTGTATCAGGCTCATTGGATCAAGTGTCTCATTATAGAAAACTCCCTCTATTTGTGAGAAACCTCTAGCTATATGTCTCATTTTGTATTTCTTGACACTTTCATTAGCTGCATGCTTGATCATATAGATCCACTTAGAAGTTACCACAGACTTCCCTTTCTGGTCCTTGAATAATATCTTATGCATCATTCGTTTAAGATATACTGGTATTCTTTTGTTATGGCATCTTGCTATACCGGTTCTCTTGTTGCTTATCTAACACAAGGAGTCTCAGCATCAATGAAGTGTCTCATGACTGAAGGATAGCTCGAAAATGTCTTTTGCTTTCTTGGAATGTGCCTTGAGAGGCTTGTATGTTTCTCTACCTCTTGCAGAGTGATTCTAGGTAGGAATTTTATGCCCTACTGCAATATCTATGAACATATCAACTAGGGAAACTAGATAACCTGGAGTAATTTATATCTCCCTCTGAATTGTTTAAGGGGGAGAAAGTATTGTCTCACTGTCAATCTCTATCTAAGATTCTCTGGGTTTTTGAAAAACTATCTCTTGTTCAAGGAAAACGTCTCTACTTGTCTCAATCTATCTATGACTGGGTATGTCTTTGAAGATTCACTGTATCATTTCTTCCTAAAGGATATAGATTGGAATTCTTCTCTTTGGGTACATGAAAATACATTGGGCACCCAAATAAACTGAAGTGTTCAATCTCAGGCTTCATTCTGCTGAAGAATTCTTCGGGATTTATGTTTTTCAAACTCTGGTGAAGACCCTTATTCTACACATATACTGTGTCATGTAGGCTTCTTCCCATGGAATCCTAGAAGGATTATGATCATGCTTTGTAGCATCGGTTGTCTCAATGATGGTGTTATTCTTCTTATTTCTCAAATGGTTTTGGCTTTTTCTGAGTCAAGTGACTCCATCTGAAGGATAAGCATATTCTTTTCTTGTTAACCTATCTGGAACAAGAAAACAAAAGGAACCAACACAAGAATATCTCCTAAAGGAGAATGATGAGTACATATCTAGAATCAAAACATTTTAAGGAATATTGTCACAACTACAACACTTACTTGTAATGTAGCAAACCTTTAGACTTAGGTTAGAGGAATGATAATTACAACAATCAAACCTGGAGTCTTTACTTTGAGTGTTTTGTTTCTCTAAATGCACTGAGATCCCTCTGGATCCATGACTTCAGCAAAGGTTCCTTCCTCCTGCAATTTCACTTATGACAATGATACAAATAATATATACAAGTGCATATCTGAGGATGTTGATATGATTTCTCCAATGGCTCTTGGTTGATCTCTCTCCTCTGAGATATTTATGAATAAGATAGTCACGGTGTCACCTTTTTTCATCTTTGTTATTTTGAAGCTAGCCCTTCAAAGTAAGGTCTTAAGTAGGTGATTGGCTTCCATGTCCCAACGTCATCTTCCTTCCATTCATTGATAGTTGTCTCTAGTAAACCCTTTTGTATTACCTACAATAGTTCTTCATTTGAAGTCTTGTCTTTCAATAACTTTGAAGTTTCTTGATCCATCAAGCTTATCTTCCATCATAGTTTTTGTTCATCATAACTTTAGATTCTTTACAAACCTTTGTCAACTAGGCTAGAAAACCTAACGGCTAGGCTAGGCTAGCAATTTTAGTTTTTATTGGACTTATGAATACCAACAATAATCCATTGAGAGATAAGAGAACAAAGGTGAGTTGAATATCTCCTTCAATGAGTTTGCAGAAACCCTAATTCTGAAATTTCTACAAAAATTAGTGAAACCCTAGAAATCTTAGGGCTCAAATTTCAAAATTCTCGAAATTTCACTCTGAGAGTCTATGGAGATGCGTTGGAGGAGGTCATACTCTCCTATGCCAAAATTAGCCCCAAATTTCAAGTGTTTAAGGGCTAAAAAACCTCATAAAGGAAGGTCGTATGGATTTTCTAGAAACCCTAGGAGGGTCATACAATTCTACAGAAGAAAGAGGAGACTTGTAGATTCTTGTGCAATGGGTTCTTCAAGACCTATGATTTGATACTATGTTGATTTTTCATACGATAGGTTAAGCATGAATTTCATTCCATTTTATAATTTCACTTAACCATAAACAATAATGTTGTAGCAACCAAGATCACAAGAAGAAACACCATGCACAAGAACACAAGAAGTATCCTGGGAAACCCTTCTCAACAAGGGAATAAAACCCAGCCAAATCCCTTTCTATATTATTCAAGAGAAAGAACTTCACAACCAAGAAATACCTAGCACACAAGAGGTTGCTTAATCCCTAGAAGACCAGTGCCCAAGAGAGGTGTGCACCTTTTCCCAAGTAGATGTATTTGCTAAAATTTCCAAACTCGCAAGAAAGATATGATTCCATAATGGGGAATTATCCCTTACTTATATTAGACTTGTCCAATCAACAAAGGCGTCTATTGGCTCAACAGGGCCGACCTCTCTAAGTCACTATATAATTATTATTATTATTATTATTATTAATATTTAACCATATTAATTATATTTTACATTTATTATTAATTACATTAAGGTGGGACCGACCTATACCCTTTACATAACAATTAGGGTTACAGGTAGGTGTGACTCTTGAACAAAATATAGAAAAGGATCTGATACACCCACTAGTGCTCATCCACTAGGGCCACATCCATAGGGATGTCATAGCTATGGCTCATTGCATTACACAGAAGAACCAGATATACACATGTTCACATGTGCTCATCCACAGGCACATCCACTCTACATATCTTCTTTTCCACTACTTCACATAGGAGAATCATCTGGATTTTTCTCATCAACTCTTCTAGTCAAAGGAGGCTAACACATCATCTTCATTTCTGTTCACATGACGATGCACCCAACACTTTGGGATTTCACACATTCACCTTGTGCTCAACCATAGGCACGTCCAACTCATCATATCACCTTTCCCACTAGATAATTATCTAGAATTCTTCTCACTCTTTGAATGGAGGAGGTCATCTCTACATTCCTATCTCTGTCTCAGGAAAGAACCACGTACCCTTCTTAGGGGATTTCTCTTAGGTTTGTAAGCTAAGATAAAGACTTCACATAGCTGCAATGATACACACCTCACAGGTTTGTAAGTTGGAGAATGCCTCACATATATGCATTCATCAACACATAGTACCTCATCTTTGAAAGGCTTGATGTCATAGGGAATTCTACACTGTTGGTTGACATGAATATGTCTTCATTCGCGAAGCCAGCTGATGGTGTAGGGTTGCAAGTGTGGCATCATCAACAAGTTTAGCTGCTTGACAACCTTTGTTGAAATCAGGTTCTTCTGACTACCTCTATAGGCAATGAAATGAATTAGAGCCCCCTTGACCCACATATACGAGTGAAATAGGTGTTCCCCTTCCTATGGTTCTTCTGGTTCACTTGGCCAGACTTTGGTGGTAGAGACAATGGCACTGGGTTCAACATCGATAATTTGCTTCCGTCCTTCAGGATTTGACTCGGAATCAAAATCATCCTCTGACTCGAAAGCCTTCATATTGGCAATGAGGGACTGCCTGGAGTGGCATTCTTCATTGTTGTGCTAAGGAATCTTATGGTACTCACACAATTTTCCCCTGTCCTTCTTCGTCTTCTCTTTTCCCTTCTTATGTCGTGGCTTGGACTGGTTGTCATGAGGGTGACCATATTGACTTGCTACCTTGTTGTGTGGGTTGGGGCTACCTTTTGCATGCTTTGACTGTGAGGGGTTTGCAGATCCAAACTCTCGCCATTTCTGCTTAAACTTCTAATCGATCTTGACTATGTATCTATAAGTCGTTCCCAATGAAGCGATGTCCAGGAACTTCATTTATGTTTGAATGTATCTATGCAAACAACTGTGGTATTTGAGAATAAGATGATGCTCAGAGTCTTTGATACCCAATTTGGTGCATAGGGTATGGAAAATATGGATGAATTTCGGTACTGTCAAGTCCCTTTCTTGAGGTAGGGTGGTCCATTTGTTGTACTGGTCCTCATAGCTTCCAACAAGGTAGTATTGTTCTTTAATGGTGTCCCGGAAGGAATCCCATGTAGGCCCCCCCACAAATATTGTTGATTCCTCCACGACCCTTTGCTTCGAGTAAGTATCCCACAAGTCTTTAACATGGGGAATGACCTTGAGGAGTGAAAAAGTGATATTTTTCCTATCGAAAAAATTGTGGACTGAAAAATATCCTTCGAGCAGATTCAACCATTTATCTACAACATTCGCATCTATCAGTACTTCAAACAATGGAATATAAAAATTTACTTGTACCTTGAAGGTGGTTGCATGGCCGCTTGATGAAGATGCTTCTCTCATGGGAAACCATCGAAGGATCTATGGGAAGTTATCCATCATTTCATTCCTTTGTCACGTGAGGGATTCCTCGAGCAACATTTTAATAGGATATTCTACTCCATCATCTTTCTTTTAATCTCCCATGGTTTTTTGTCGGGTTCGGTGCAACAGATCTTGTAATGGCTCGATTGGTTCGATTCCCAACTTGTTGTACCCAGACCTTGTTGGGGACATGCACGAAGAAAAATAAATGAAGAGCAAACCACTCTGATACCATGGATATGGATTTAGGAGAGGAACGAACTGATTAACAGGCTGCATACAATAAACATAGAGATATGAGTAATAACAAAAATATCCAGTGAACAATATCTTCTATTAAACAATGAAATAGGTTGAAACTGTAAAACTGCAGAATTGAAACTTGCTCGAATGGTGGTAGCTATCTCTGAGAAGAGATGTGGCTGCTACATGCATCCATCTGAGTAGAATTGATTACAATGAGTCTCCATAGGCCCTTTTGATATTATTCATGAATTCCAAAACCCTAGACATCCAAAAACCTAACCGAGAAGGTGAAATGCAAAAAATCATGTGGGCCCTATCAGTAAGTTGGTGTAATTTGGTACCTCAACTTCCTAGGGCCGTAACTTTTTCATATGACCTCTGTTTTAGGCGCGTGATAGCCCATTGGAAAAGTATTTTAGAGAACTACACATTCTGTTGTCAAACTCTAACTCTGTCTATAGTTTGAAAGAGGAAAGCCAAAAAAACAACGTTTAGGGCCCCAAAACAGCCTCGAAAGTAAAACAAGATGTGTTGACATGAAAACATACAAAACAAGCCAGTTGGATTAGGCGAGAGGCCACCTGTATCCACCTGGAGGGTGTGTGGGGCTTCAAACTACCCCAAAAGTATAGAACGCACAATTACAAAGTAGTACAAAAGAACGTGTTGAACAAAAACAGACACAAGGAGCTAGTTCGAATAGGTGGGTGGCCACCAATATCCATCTATATCAACCACTCATGGGCTTCACCATCCAAATGCAGGGTTGCAATCTTAATAGAATTAGCTTCAGTCATTTTGTTGAGCTGGAAATAAGTGTCCAACTTCTGCACCCATGCTCTAGCAGTGCATTTTGATGACCCATCAAAGTTTGGAATAGTCACTTTCCCCAATGTACATTGTAACTCTGTGTTTTGGGACATCATCCCTTTGCCCCCCCTAGGCTTGTTCTTTCTTTTTAAGTGGAAAAAATCATGAAGGGACATGGCAGCCTGAAAATCATTTTCCAATCTCTGGTACTCCTCCAAATAAGCTCCAAAGGGTATATCCTGATCAATCTTCTCCATTCTCCCTGATGCATCATCATCAAGGAATTGAGGCATGGTAGGCCTGGGTGTCCTGGTGTACAAATGGGGGTGGCTCTTCATGGTCATGCAAGAATGGATTCCTTCCCCATTAGTAGAGTTCCTTTCACCATTATGATTTTTCTTTTCTTGACTCCCCATGGTGTTAACTTCCATCTTCCCCATCAAATCCATCATTGCTTTATGGCCCCTGGCCAAATCATTCAATGCACTGAGAAGACTATTGAAATCTAGTTCATATTTTTCACTCATGATGTCTTCACCCTTATCTACCTTATTTACCTCAGGTTGAGCTTCTAATTCCTGAACTGGTTCTTCCTTGTCCAATGGAGATTCTGGACTCTGGTATCTCTTCCTTCTGTGGGTGACGTTCTGCCTATTCTCCCTATTCATTTACTGCACAATTACTTTAGCATTAAAATCCCCACGACCAAGCGAGGAACATGCTTTGATACCACTATAATATCCCAAATACTACTTGTACACTTTCTTTCACACTATTGTAGCAAAGTGCCAAGTTTTATGAGTGTTGAATTTCGTCAAACACTTAGGTTGTAGGTGTCTTTTTATCATCAAAACTCTCACTATATTGTTGTTGGTATTTTAGCTGAGTTATGATGTGTTATAGATGGTTTATGTGCATTTCATGTGTACCCAAAATATTCATTTTCACACAGTAAAGATCTTTTCAATAGCGACATAAAAGAATCCACAAGAATACAACGAATATACCAGTGTAAATTCGACATATATTATCATTTTATTTCAGCATATAATAGAATAACAACAGTTGTAATAACTCTTAAATATTATCTTGCAAAATACCAAAATATATGGGATGAAGATGATTGTATAGATGGTCCACTAGATAGCTCTGAATGCAGTCCCAAAAATCAGCGTCCTTCCCATAGAGAACTCAACCCACACAAGAGGGATTTGGCCAATACTGTATACTATATGTCTCCGCCTTCTCAGTCTAGTTTAGAAAGGCACTCCACGAATTAGTGGAAGCACTCCACAGTTCAAAAATGGAGAATAAATGCACCTAGATTGGAGATAAACCTCAGCATTTAATCAGCAACAATATTTTTTTGTGTATAGACTAAGAGATGCACCCAGTTAGAGATAAGATACCACCCAATAGTGAATACAGACATGCATTGATATAGACAATTTCCCCAGTCCAAATCACTGCACAATAAGCAATATGAGGTGCCCAAACAGAGGAAAACAACACCCAAAAGTAATATAGTTTGATTTCAGCAACAAGCTTTCCCTCCAACACTTGAAACTCAGTTTGTCAAGAAGTACTAAGACCCAACAATGGGTATACTCACCCCAGCTGCAAGGAATTTCCCTCAAGCTCGTACAAATAGTCCTCTAGCTCAATAAATCTTCTTCCCAAAAAGGTGAAACCCACACAATGAAGCACATTTTCGAAGTCTGAGTTATTTCAATCCAAATACCAGCTAGGGTGTGTCATTGCAACACCCAAACTAGCACACAAGAAGGGTTTCCAAAACCGTAGAAAAACTCTCCAAGAGCTCTCCAAATCTATTTTCTCAATAAGCAAGTTTAAGAATGATAATAAACTCCTCCTATCCCCTTTGTTATACTTATAACTTGAGATTTTCTTTCATTCTCTTATGAATGTGGGATAATGTTCCCTTGATTATTTTCCTCCCTGTTATTGCACTGTTTGTACCTAGGAAAAAGGCTATAAGATTGAAGGCCAAATTGGCGTAACAGGAACCTATCCCACCCAATCTCACCACGATGGGGAGGTTCTTTCTCTTTAGGGAGGTTAGGCCTAGGGGAGACATCCCCGGTAACCTGTGGTTTTGAAGAGGCAAAAGGCTAATAAGACCAAGACAGGGTTTTCCCCCTTCACAAGTCACCACCTAAACAAAAAGTCTCAGCTAAACAACCAATAATAAAGTGAATCCCTAATGAAGAACACCTGTCTTGAACAAGACAACAACAAATAGATATATGCGAGATATATTTCAATGGGTTAGTACTTCATAAGACTATCTGATAAATATATATAAGCAATTAGCAATAAATGTGGACGGTCAATGTTTATCAATAGCAATGAAAAGATATGACACTTCACCAATAAATATTGGAACAATGTGGCATTCAATGTAACCAATAAACACTTCATTTAATAAATGCTCTAAACCACCATTCAATTTCTCATAAAGTGAAACGTTTGTTTATTAAAGATGAAATATCCAATGATGATGTCAGCAACTTAGGGTTAGTATATTAGGGTTTGAATTTCAAAGAATTTAGAGAATGGTTTGATCAGCTTTACTTCAACTCTTGGAGGACTCTAGATCAGTGCCTTAGGGTTTAATGGAGTCATAAGTGAAGGACACAAAGGTTGAAGGAGGCAAGATTTCAAAGACTAGAGGGAAACGTTTTTAGGTGTTACTAAAGCAGGGCCTCAAAATCAGAACCGTAGGGGAGAGAGGCTCACCCCGATGTTGCTAAAGCAAGGCCTCCTGCTCTCTCCTCCTTCCCAGCAAACGGCTAGCTCAATAATGATAAAATGCAACCAAAACAAGAGGGTTTGATGAGGTGTGGTGTTGTTAAAGCAAGGCCTTTCAACAAACCCTAGAAACAATATGGCCCTAGTGTAGTAGACCTAGGCTAGGGATGTCTCACTCCTTTTGGCTTCAAAACAGGCTAGCAAAGAGGAAGAGGAAATCAGAGTGTAGCTAAGGCTAGGCTCTATCTTTCCTCAAAAATGGTTTAAGGTTTCTCTATCAGGGGACAGGAGACAATGACCTACTTGTGTGCTTTTCCCCTAGGGTTTTGATTTAGCAATATTTATAAACAAATCCAAGAAATTAAAATACAACCAGTCATTCAAGAATTTTTACAGAAAAATACTTACAAATCACCAAGAAATAACCATGCAAACCCTAGTTGTAACACCTTCCTTCAAGATAAACACCATAAATGCAAAAAATCTCTTCCTTCAACAAGTTTGCATCACTTAATCTAGCAAAATACCCAAGATAGGGCGCAAATTTCAGACCTCCTTATGGAGTGAATGAGTTATGATGATGAAATGAGGATCAAAATCCTCACTATATACTGTATCAATGACCTAATTTACTTTTTAGGTCATAAAAAGGTCGACAAGGCCATAATATCAAAATTATATTGTTTTTACATTAAATTCTAGGCTAAAACCATAATCAAGCAAAAAGGTAAGACGTCACCCCTTCCTAGGTTGACGTTAGCCCCTATCAGGGCAAATGTAGCCTCCTGAAGCAAGACGTTTTCCCTCATTGGGATCCTCCAAGCTGCCACATGTTCCAACTACCCTGACCATATTCCAACATGCTCATGATGACATCACAAGGCTCCTGGTGATGTCCTGGGCCATCTAGAGACAATGTCCCTTTGAAAGTGGGTCAATCCCCCTAGGCCAAGCAGCATCGAGGTGCCTCTTGGTGGAACATTCTCTTCTTCTCTGGTGCAAAGTATCTGATCATCCTCTGCCCTATCTTTTCCCCCTAATGTTATCTCATCATCCATCTAGTGGGCTATTCATCCCCATGAAGGTCCGAACTGATCATCCCCCTATGTGCACCAGTCCAAATGGTACCTGTTCATCGGGCATGGTCCTGCACATCGAAAGATACACCCTCCATGGGCTCATCAGTCACAGGGATCATAGCAATGTCAATCACATATCATCATTAATATTATTAAACATATGCATAAAATCCCTAATAGATCTGTCAACAGCTCAAAGACATTACACAAGCCTGCTATACAAATTTGGAAGAAAAGACAAAATGTTCTATTGGGCCAGTGTTCATCGAAAAAGGTGAGTTCCTAGAAGAAAACCTCATCAAAACCATGTGAGTGGGTGATGTGGTTAAGGGGAGTCCAAGCATGTGGGTGCAGTGAGGGCCCATGATGCAATGTGTTGTCTGTGGGTGCCTTTGTAGAAGGCTAGTTGTACCTGTCATAGATGCATTCTTTCCAAGACCATTCTTGCATTTATTCTTTTATTCTTTTATTTCTTTTATTTTTCTTTTTGTTCAAGAGATAATCATGGGACATTGACCTAGTCTGGTGACCAGTGGTGGCAGGGTTACCCACAAATAGTTTCACAGAAATGAAAGGAAGGCTCGTGATGAGACCACCTTTTCCTTGTCCATGCAACCAAGAGTCACTGCCCTGGCGTGGTAACCAGCTGGTGGAAATGTCATATTAATAGGTACCGATGGACCTAATAGGTTGGCTCGTGATGAGACCCCCTATCCTCTAACTAGGTCTTGTTTTATTATTTTCTCTTGGGTCCCTCTAGTTTCTTGCTGAGAAGACTTTTATTGCTTTCTCGGGGATCCCTGGGTGAAGCATCTCGAGGTTTTATTTTTAGGATTTTATCTCTTACCAGCTTGCTTTTACCTTCTAGGCCTTTAGCCCCTTCTTCCTGCAAGACAAGGTGCAATCCTGAAAAAAAGGTCAACCCAATTCCCAGACAAGGGGAGTGGGACACATGAGAGAGAAATAAGATGAAATAATGGTGCTATGATGGGAGCGGACGATGGATTTTCATAAGTCCCCCCAGTGGCAAACCAAAACTTATGGACAAAGGATTGCTAGGACACCCTGCCAATCCCCCCAAACATGGTCAAGTGGGCAAATGTAAGATCCAAGAAGTTGTTAGAAATAAAAGGAATCAGATGCATATATTTAAAGGTTTCAATGATCAAAAGTGACACATACCATGATACCTGGACTAATTACCTCACGGAGCAAGAACATTTTCTGATACCAGACCAAGCCGATAGTGATGGATGCTACTATTGGTGACATGATAAAGATGATGGAAGAGGAAAAGGTGGGCCCTCCAGGGCCATGATCAGTTCAATCCTTCTCTCGCTACTCCATGTCTAGGACTTGTGGGCCTCGAGACATGATCTCCTAGTTATACCTAAAAGTGGGGGATAACGTCTGGCTCCAACTCGAGGACATGTGCTCACCATAGAGCGCATGAGAACCTCAACATCTCTGGCACAAAATGCAGACCTGTTCAACCTCAATAGAAGTATCAGAGACAAGATATATATATATATATATATATATATATATATACATACTAAAATAAAGTAATCAATAAGTAAGATTGTGTAAGTAAACTAACATGCAATGAAAATGGTATAATACACGAATGCAAAATGCCTACTTACCTATACTTACCTGTGAAATAAAGTCATTGATGGGTAGTAACGCTTGATATGTAAAGTGTTTACTAGCAGCTTCAGGACCTCTCCCTCCATGGTCTCTAGATTTAAAGAGTTTGTACCTACACAATTCATGATTCTATAAGGACCTGTCCATAAACTGTCAAAATTTTTGTGCATACCAGGTTTCTCCCTTCTCTTTTCCCATAGCAGTATGAGATCTCCTTCTGTGAAGTTTCTTTCCTTGGCTTTATGGTCAAAGGTGTTTTTATCTTCTCCAGATTTATTTCCATCTGACCAAAATGACTCCTCCTCATCTCATCTAGCTCTATTAGTTGATTGATCCTTCCTTGGATTTCTTCGGTATCTGTAGCGTATTGTTGAGTGAAACGGAGGATAGGAATCTGTAAGTTCACAGGAATTTTTTCTTCTAGTCCATATACAAACTCAAAAGGAGTTTTTCCTGTGGAATTTTTTGTCATTATTCGGTCTGCCCACACTGCATACTTTATTTTTCTATCCCAGGACTTCTTATTTTCCCCCACAACCTTCTTCAAAATATTCATGAGGTTTTTATTGGTTGATTATGCTAATTTGTTCCCTTGTAGGTAATAGTTGGAGGAATGGGATAGGACAATGCCATATTTGAAGAAAAATTATACCAAATCATATGAGATGAAAGCTTTGGCATTGTCTGTAGTGATGCTGGAAGGGTCACCGAACCTAGTTATGATTCGGTCTTCTAGAAAATTAATGACTACTTCTTCGGTGGCCTTTTTTGTAGGAATAGATTCGACCCATCTAGTGAAATAGTCTGTGGTTGTCAAGATCCACCAGTATCCATTACTTGAATTGTCCTTAAACTCCCCAACAAAGTCCAAACCCCACTGCTGAAAAGGTGCTTCTATCACTACGGATTTCAGGGGTTGCGCTAGGAGTTTTGGTTTACCAGACAAGTACTGGCAAGGCTGGAAAGATTGGACATGCTGGTGGGTATCAGAAAAAAGTGTTGGCCAATAATACCTGGCCCTTAGGATCTTGTGGGCAGTAGTAGGAGCTGAAAAGTGTCCACCACAATATCCAGAGTGCAATTATTCCAGTAGCTTCTTCACCTCTTCTTTGTTCAAACATCTAAGTATAACCTTGTCAGGATTCCTCAACCCAAGTCTGTCTTCGGTCAAGCAGCATTCCATAGCTTTTAATCTCAAAGCCCTTCTTTTGTATTCTATTAGGTGATCGGGGCAAGACAAGTTCTTTAGATAGTAGACAATATCAAAATACCACTCATCATGCTCTAATTTGTTGACCATCACGTTTATTTGCTCACTCTCGCCCATTTGTATGGATTCTTGGTTTCTCTCGGTCAGCATCTGGGCTAAACCTTGTCCCTTTTTTATTTTGGTGGGTTTTATTTCTAAGTCATACTCCTAGATTTTGGAAACCCACTTTCCCCTAGTACCCATGCAATGTTGTTGCGATAAGACATCTTTTATGGTTGGGTATGGGACATAAGCCTTAATTTTATTGTAACTGACGTAGTTTCTAAAGTGTTTGAGGGACTCGACCAAGGAATACGCTTGTTTCTCAGTGATGGAATAATTCAACTTGGAATCTCTAAGGACCTTTCTCATAAAATCCACGGGATGTTCATAGTCATCAACATCCTTTTGCATTAGAACACCTGCAATAGTGTCCTGGGATGTAAATGAGAATATTATGAAATCTCGTGAAAAATCGGGGCTGATCAGGACAGGGGCTTGGGAGATAGAATCTTTTATATCTTCAAAGGATTTGTTGGTCTTATCGCCCCATCTAAAAGCAACATCCTTTTTTAGCAAAGCGCTCAAAGGTTTTATCCTCTTGGCAAAGTTTGGTACAAATCTACGAATGAAGTTGATCTATCCAAGAAAGGATTGCAAATGTTTCTTGTTGGTTGGGGGGCATACATCCTTTATTGATTGTACCCTCTCAGGATCAATGGAGACTCCACCTTGTGAGGCCACATGTCCTAACAAATTTCCCTCATTGATCCCAAAAACAGATTTCTTGGGGTTCAGCGAGATACCGTACTTCCTACATTGCTCAAAAACAATCCTAAGGTGTGAGAGATTCTTTCCTATCCTTGGACAAAACTGTAAGGTCATCTTGGTAAATCTCTATGATTTTTTGTATGAATTCCCTGAAGGCAAAGTCCATTACTCTCTGAAAGGTAGCACCGACATTCATAAGGACAAACGACATCCTTAAGTACATAAAGGCTCCCGAAGGTGTAGTAAATGCAGTTTTGAGTTGGTCTTCCCTCTTGAGAAAAACTTGGTTGTATCCTAAAAACCCATCCAGCATAGACATCATCCCTGCCCATGTAACCCGCTGAAGTAGATGTTCCATGTTTAGCAGAGGGTAATCGTCTTTCAAAGATAACTGGATAAGGTTGCAGAAATCAACACATAAGCGTATGTCACCAGTCTTTTTTCAGACAACTACCAAATTTGACATCCAAGAAGAATACCTGATAGGGGCTATGATACTAGCGTCAACCATCTTCTAGAATTCTTTTTGTATTTGGATTGTCAACTTTGGGTTGATATGTATCAGCTTTTGTCAGAAAGGTTTGGCTCCTTCTACCAAAGGTATAGCATGTTAGATAACATCCCCCCTATAGGCTTTCAAATCATCATAGTTCTAGGTAGAGGTATCTTTGAATTCTCTGATGAGTGCTAGTATATCTATCTCTAGCCTTTACTCTATGATATCACACCCTTCTACATCACTCTTCAAGGATTTCAAATAACTAACGTGCTCACAAGAACCCTTGCAGATCCCAAGGTACTGAGAATATAAGTCTTGTGTGTGTTCACTATTGCACCACTTTATTTTAAAGGACCTTTCTAACTCTTCAGGAGTTTTGATGCTTCCTTTTGGGAGAGAATTGATCCAATTCTTGGCATCCCCTACAAGAGAAATTGCAAAGAGTCTCATAAAGACATCGCGATGCCCTCGACTGGTTTGATGAAATTCAAATCTATCGCAAAACTGGGTCCAATGCGAGTTATCGAAAACCTGTTTTCCTAAGAAAAGTGGCAACCAAGAATTGACATTTTCGGGTAAATCATGCAAACCACCTTGGATGTTACTTAGTTCAAAGTAATTGAAATCTTTTGGGTGAGACCACTTGTGTGGACCAGGTGAAGGAGCAGGGTTTATAGGGATGACAGTAGTCACAGTAGAAGGGTTTGAGTACTGACGCCCGCTATGGGTCGTCATTGGTGGAGTTGCAAGATAGTTCACTTGAAACTATCAAAGAAAAAGCGAAAACACCCTAGTGGAGTCGCCAGGTAAGCTTGTAAGATAAGACTTCTGAGGTAAGGCTTATCGAAAAGTGTCATCTTGAGGAGAATTGACTTAGTGTTCCCCATCATGGGTGCCAAAATGTTATCGCACAACTTGTAGCTAGGAAAAAGGATATAAGATTGAAGGCCAAACTAGCGTAACAGGAACCTATCCCACCCAATGTCACCACGATGGGGAGGTTCTTTTTCTTTAGGGAGGTTAGGCCCAGGGGAGACATCCCCGATGACCTATGGTTTTGAAGAGTCAAAAGGCTAATAAGACCAAGACAAGGTTTTCCCCCTTCACAAGTCACCACCCAAACAGAAAGTCTCGTCTAAACAACCAATAATAAAGTGAATCCCCAATGAAGAAAACCTGCCTTGAACAAGACAACAACAAACAGATATATGCGAGCTATATTTCAATGGGTCAGTACTTCATAAGACTATCTGATAAATATATATAAGTAATTAGCAATAAATGTTGACGAATTCAATGTTTATCAATAACAATGAAAAGATATGACACTTCACCAATAAATATTGGAACAATGTGGCATTCAATGTAACCGATCAACACTTCATTTAATAAATGCTCTAAACCACCATTCAATTGCTCATAAAGTGATACGTTGATGCATTAAAGATTAAATATCCAATGATGACGCCAACAACTTAGGGTTAGTAGGTTAGGGTTTGAATTTCAAAGAAGTTAGAGAATAGTTTGATCAACTTTACTTCAACTCTTGGAGAACTCTAGATCAGTGCCTTAGGGTTTAATGGAGTCATAAGTGAAGGATGCAAAGGTTGAAGGAGGCAAGATTTCAAAGACTAGAGGGAAAAGTTTTGAGGTGCTGTTAAAGTAGGGCATCAAAATCAGAACCCTAGGGGAGAGAGGCTCACTCTGGTGTTGCTAAAGCAAGGCCTCGTGCTCTCTCCTCCTTCTCGACAAACAACTAGCTCAATAATGATAAAATGCAACCAAAACAAGAGGGTTTGATGAGGTGTGGTGTTGCTAAAGCAAGGCCTTTCAACAAACCCTAGAAAGAGTACGACCCTAGTGTGGTAGATCTAGACCAAGGACGTCTCACTTCTTTTGGCTTCAAAATAGCACGACTAGCAAAGAGGAAGAGGAAATCAGAGTGTAGCTAAGGCTAGGCTCTTTCTTTACTCAACAATGGTTTAAGCTTTCTCTATTAGGGGATAGGAGACAATGAACTACTTGTGTGCTTGTCCCCTAGAGTTTTGATTCAACAATATTTATAAAAAAATGCAAGAAATTAAACTACAAGCATTCATTCAAGAAGTTTTGCAGAAAAATACTTACAAATCACCAAGAAATAACCATGCAAACGCTAGTTGTAACACCTTCCTTCAAGAGAAACACCATAAATGCCAAAAATCTCTTCCTTCAACAAGTGTGCATCACTTAATCCAGCAAAATACCCAAGATAGGGCGCAAATTTCAGACCTCCTTATGGAGTGAATGAGTTATGATGATGAAATCAGGATCAAAATCCTCAATATATACTGTATCAATGACCAAATTTACTTTTTAGTTCATAAAAAGGACGACAAGGCCATAATATCAAAATTATACTTTTTTACATTAAATGCTAGGCTAAAACCCTAATCAATAAAAAAGGTAAGACGTCACCCCTTCCTAGGGTGACGTTATCCCCTATCAGGGCAAATGTAGCCTCCTGAAGCAAGACATTAGCCCTCATTGGGCTCCTCCAAGCTGCCACACATGCCAACTACCCTGTCCATCTGCCAACATGCTCATGATGACGCCAAAAGGTTCCTGGTGATGTCCTAGGCCATCTAGAGCCAACGTCCCTTTGCAAGTGGGTCAATCCCCCTAGGCCAAGCAGTGTCGGGGTGCCTCTTGGTGGAACATTTTCTTCTTCTCCAGTGCAAAGTCTCTAATCATCCTCTGCCCTGTCTTTGCCCCCTGATGCGGTCTCAACATCCATCTGGTCGGCTTTTCAGCCCCATGGAGGTCCGAACTAATCATCTCCCCATGTATATCGATCCAAATGGTACCTGTCCGTCGGGCATGGTCCTGCACATCAAAAGCTACAC